>JAXCGZ010002181.1:12500-89313 GCA_037179515.1 Halocaridina rubra
CTGCCCTTGTGCTTTATTTGCTTCCTCAAAAATCTTATTTCCTCTCTGAGTGTTTCATTCTCTTTCATTTCTCTATCTATATTCCGAATTTTATCATCAAGGCTTATAACCATTGCCTCTAAATCCTTGATTTTCTGTTTTAGTCTCCTAATAGGTACTCCGCCTCCCGACCCATGGGTGGGAGAGGTTTGGACAGAGATGGCCTCATTTTTAAGTTTTCCTTTTCACAGAATAATAGAAAGAAAAAAAAGAAAAACTTTTATTTAAGCTTCACTCAGAATTTTTATAATCTTCATATAAGTGCTGTTTAGTGACTCAATTTATCTCTTTTCTGGTAACACACATCCTAACTTAAAAATCTGACTGGTAATATGAGGGGGAAAAAATGTAAAAACAAGTCAATTGAAGGAAAATTTGAATTTGTATTTGAGGAGACACCCACCTGCTTCTGCTATTTATTATTCTTAACTGATAAACTCACTTCTAACCAAGGTATGTCCATCACAAGATCAGACTTTACATTTAACTCAATATATATAAAAAAAAAAAAATAATGAAAGAGAAAGCTAAAAAAAAAAAAGCAAAAAATTAAGAAAAATAAGACAGCTGTGCTACTTGGCAACTTAACTCAGTACTGTTGACAGGGGTATTATTGGCATGTATTTAATTATTCAATTATTTCGTGTATCAAACTAACTATCAGATTAATATAAATGGGAAGAATACTGATTTTTAACAATATATGGAACCACAGGATCAGGTAATGGCTTAAGAGCTCTCCCCAATTTACACAAAAAGTTAGGTAATGTGATGTGATGGCTTCACCTCTGGCAACTCTCTAACTTCCTTCAAAGCAGAACAGGACAGCTTCTTCTCTTTCCCCTCACGAAAATTTTCTCAATTTTTCCTTTAATATTTTGGACAGTCTCGTCATACAACAAATATAAATTTTTTACTCACAATACCTCTACAGGATTTCTTATTTAGGGAATTTTGTTTATGTTTTTAATCTAAAGTCTTGGTCACTCAAAAAACAAGGAAAAATTTAAGAGATACTGAATGTTTGTGAAAATCGCATAATGTAAAGAGGTATTTTCCATAAGAAAACAATGATAATGGGCATAGATACGTTTCACAACCATACATAGACACACTATGCAAAAGATATAAGATAAGTAACACATATTTTATAAGTACATAACAAAGTAGAAAGACCAGTAGTTATTTATATTAACATGCAAATAGTGTAGAGTATAAAAGATACAGATTTACTGTACAGTAAACAAATTAATGCACTCTATTATGCTGTGGGCAATAGGCATACACTGAGATGCGCATGGTGCAGTGAACACATAACTTAAGTGGTAGAAGAGGAGGAGGATGCGGGAGAACGAACCTCTATCTGCAAACGTTTTTGCTCTTGCACGATTTTTCCGTGACGATGTTACAGTAACCCCTCGTTTATCGCGGGGGTTCGGTTCCGGGACCAGCCGCGATAGGTGAATTTCCGCTAAGTAGGAACACCTTAAAATATATATATATATATATATATATATATATATATATATATATATATATATATATATATTTTTTTTTTTTTTTTTTTTTTTTTTTTTTTAAAGATGATTATGACACCAGGACGGGCCAGAAATTGATAAAATAAAACAGCCTTTATCAGGCTGTAGAGAGAAACGGAGACTGTAATGACCTGTCAGATGTGAAGGGATTATAAAAGATGTGTAATGAATATCCAATTCTCTGCTGGCTTTCAATATACCTTTGCATTACTTTCATGATGGTCTTTTCCAAAAATTCTCCTTAGATCTTATTATTATTATATTATTATTATTATTGGCAACAATAATTTTCCTTTGATGATGATTGTGGAGATTATTATTATTATTATTACGAATTTGAAATTGATCCTTTAATTTTACAATAAATAATGTAGTTTTGGTTGTATTTACAAGATTTACTTAAAGATCTCTCTCTCTCTCTCTCTCTCTCTCTCTCTCTCTCTCTCTCTCTCTCTCTCTCTCTCTCTCTCTCTCTCTCCTCTCTCTCTCTCTCTCTCTCTCTCTCTCTCTCTCTCTCTCTCTCTCTCTCTCTCTCTCCTCTCTCTCTCTCTCTCTCTCTCTCTCTCTCTCTCTCTCTCTCTCTCTCTCTCTCTCTCTCTCTCTCTCTCTCTCTCTCTCTCTCTCTCTCTCTCTCTCTCTCTCTCTCTCTCTCTCTCTCTCTCTCTCTCTCTCCTCTCTCTCTCTCTCTCTCTCTCTCTCTCTCTCTCTCTCTCTCTCTCTCTCTCTCTCTCTCTCTCTCTCTCTTCTCTCTCTCTCTCTCTCTCTCTCTCTCCTCTCTCTCTCTCTCTCTCTCTCTCTCTCTCTCTCTCTCTCTCTCTCTCTCTCTCTCTCTCATTCTATTCTACCCAACCCCCCACACTCTCTTTGTCCATGCAATTAGGGAGGGGCACTGTACACAGTTATTAAAGTAAATAAACCAACAGATGTACAAACAGTGATGAGCCCTTAATAATAAGGATAATAATCTCCACAGTCATCATCAAAGGAAAATTATTGAAGCCAATAATAATAATAATAATAATAATATTAAGATCTAAGGAGAATTATTGGAATAGACATCATGAAAGTAATGCAGAGGTATATTAAAACCCAACAGAGAACTGGATATTCATTACACATTTTTTATAATCCCTTCACATCTGACAGGTCATTACACTCTCCATCTCTGTTTATCTTTACAGCCTGATAAAGGCTGTTTTATTTTATCATTTTTTGGCCCGTCTTGGTGTCAAAGTAATCTGTCAAAAAAAAAAAAAAAAATTATTTATTTTATTTATTTTTTTAAATCTGCGATGCACTGAATTCGCGATAGGTGAACTGCAAAATAGTGAGGGATTACTGTTTATGGCAAGTTTGTTTGCTGTTTGTTCTTGATGCTCATCCATGTAAATTTTTTCCATTCTCCATAATATCCGATCGCATTAAGCGGTAGAAAAGGAGGAGGATGCAGGAGAATGAACCTCTATCTGCAAACATTTTGCCACCTCCGTATCAGCAGATGCGCTCTTGCATGCTTTTTCCCTGACGATTTATAAACCTTAACACAACACAAGAACAAGCGATATATCCACGCAGTATGCTGGATAAAGAAACACTGAAGCACATGGGGGAAAATTGCCTCCAAGGCGGTTGATTATTTACTAAAATGAAAAGAAAAAAAATCGAATTAATTGTGCTTGCGTTATTCGTGTATTTCGCATTTTTTTACTATTATTTTTTTAGGGCGTTATTCCAATTTCGCATCTTTTAAACATGTAAAAAGCGAACTGAGTATATATATATATATATATATATATATATATATATATATATATATATATATATATATATATATATATATATATATATATATATATATATATATATATATATATATATATATATATATATATATGTGTGTGTGGGGCGGGCACAATATCAAAGAATAGCCACACCGTATTCCCTGCGTGTCGTAAAAGGCGACTAAAAGTGGACGGGGCGGGGGAACTAGGAATCCCCCCCTTGTATCAACCTCCTACGAGACGTCAAAGAAGAAGGGGAGTAGAGGGGAGAATAACTTCTCCCCAAACTCTAGTTTTGGGGTGTCTAAATGTGCGTGGTTGTAGTAGGATAGAGAGCAACAGATGTGAGATTGGATATATGTTTGTTAAGAGGAGGATGGATGTATTGGCATTGTGTGAGACGAAGATGAAAGGAAAAGGAGAAGTGGCATTTGGTGATGTGACGGGTAGGGTGTCTGGGGTTGAAAGGGGGAGAGCGAGAGAAGGTGTGGCATTATTGCTGAGTGAATGGATGGTAAATCAGGTAGTGGAATGGAAAGAAGTGTCATCTAGGCTGATGTGGGTGAGGGCTAGGATAGGAAGGGAATGTTGGGCTTTTGTTAGTGCGTATGGGCCAGGATGTGAGAGAAGTGAGGAAGAGCGGGATGAATTCTGGAATGAGTTAACTAGATGTGTGGATGGTCTGAGTAGAAGGAACTATGTAGTTGTGTTGGGTGACTTAAATGCCAGAGTGGGTGATGGAGAGATAGAAGGTGTTGTAGGAAAGTATGGGGTACCAGGTGGGAATGAGAGTGACGAGAGACTGTTAGATATGTGTGTGGAGCAAGAGTTGGTGATAGGTAATAGTTTATTTAAGAAGTTAATAAATAAGTATACATGGATGAGAGTGGCAAATGGAAGAGTGAAAGAAAGAGCATTGATGGATTATGTGTTGGTAGCAAAGAGCATGACTGGTAGAGTGAAAGATGTACATGCATTCAGGGCTGTGGCTGCTGGGATGTCTGATCACTTTTTGGTTGAAGCAAAAGTGGTAGTAGCAAAAGAGTGGGAAAATAGTGTGGGGGGATGTAGAAGGGAAATAGTGAAGGTGGAAGAGTTGAAAAAGCCAGAGAAGAGACAGGAATATCAGGACAGGTTGAGAGTGGCATATGACAGGGTGAAAGAAAGAGAAGTTGGGGAGTTAGGGGAGGAATGGGGGTTGATGAAAGAATGTTTTGTGGGACATGCAAGTGATGTGTGTGGAAAGAGGTTTGTTGGAGGTGGCATGAGGAGGGGCAGCGAGTGGTGGAATGAAGGGGTGAAAATGAAGGTGGAAGAGAAAAAGAGGGCCTTTGAGGAATGGCTGCAGTGTAAAAGTAGGGAGAAGTATGAAAGATATAGGGAGAAAAATGTGGAAACCAAGCGGAAGGTAGAGGAAGAGAAGAGGTTGACAAATGTTAGGTGGGGACAGGATTTTAGTAGGTCATATGAGGAGAATAAAAAGAAGTTTTGGAAAGAAGTGAAGAGAGCAAGGAAGGGTGGATCGAGGATGGAAGAGACAGTGAAAGATGTGAATGGACAGATATTAAGAGGGAACGATGCAAGGAAAAGATGGGCAGAATATTTTGAGTGCTTGCTGAATGTTGAGGAAGATAGAGAGGCAGCTATAGTGGCAGTGGGAGGGGTTCAAGGGCCAGTAATGGGAGATGAAAATGAGAGAGAGATTACAAGAGGAGGTGAAAAGGGCATTGTATGAAGCGAAAGCAGGTAAAGCACCTGGAATGGATGGTGTGAGAGCGGAGATGTTGAAAGAAGGGGGTGTGACTGCATTGGAATGGTTAGTGAGAGTGTTTAATATATGCTTTATGTTGTCATTGGTGCCAGTGGATTGGGTGATTGCCTGTATAGTGCCCCTATACAAAGGTAAGGGAGATATGTATGAATGCAGTAATTTTAGGGGTATAAGTTTGTTGAGTGTGGTAGGAAAAGTGTATGGTAGGATACTGGTTAATAGGATTAGGGATAAGACAGAATATGTGATCGCGGAAGTGCAGAGTGGTTTTAGGAGAGGTAGAGGTTGTATAGATCAGATTTTTATAGTTAGGCAGTTATGTGAGAAATATTTAGCAAAGGGTAAGGATGTGTATTTTTCATTTTTGGATCTGGAGAAAGCATATGATAGAGTTGATAGAGAGGCTATGCGGAATGTTTTGAGATTATATGGAATAAATGGTAAATTGTTGCATGCAGTGAAGAGTTTGTATGAGGGCAGTAGAGCTTGTGTTAGGGTAGGGAATGAAGTGAGTGAATGAGTGGTTTCCAGTGAGTGTGGGACTGAGACATGGATGTGTGATGTCACCATGGCTGTTCAATTTGTATATTGATGGAGTTGTAAGAGAGGTGAATGAGCGAGTGCATGGTCGAGGTTTGAGAATGGTAGATGGGGATGATAACGAGTGGGAGCTGAATCAGTTGCTGTTTGCAGATGATACTGTGGTGGTGGCAGATTCAGAGGAAAAGCTGTGTCAGTTAGTGTCAGAATTTGGAATGGTGTGTGAGAGAAGGAAGCTGCGAGTGAATGTGGGAAAGAGTAAGGTTATGAGGTGTACAAGAAATGAGGATGGTGCTGGATTGAATGTTATGTTGAATGGAGAGACACTTGAGGAGGTTAATCAGTTTAAGTATTTAGGCTCGGTTATAGCTGCAAATGGTGGAGTGGAAGCAGATGTGTGTCACAGAGTGAATGAAGGATGTAAAGTGTTGGGTGCATTGAAAGGAGTGATGAAGAATAGAGGGTTGGAAATGAATGTTAAGAAAGTTTTGTATGAAAAAGTGGTTGTGCCAACTGTGATGTATGGATCAGAGTTATGGGGTATGAAAGTAAGTGAGAGACGGAAACTAAATGTGTTTGAGATGAAATGCCTGAGGAGTATGATTGGTGTATCTCGATTGGATAGGGTTAGGAATGAAGTGGTGAGAGCAAGAATGGGTGTGAGGAGAGAAATTGCAGCCAGAGTAGATATGAATGTTCTGAGATGGTTTGGCCATGTGGAAAGGATGGATGATGAAAGGCTGCTGAAAAAGGTGATGAATGCGAGAGTTGATGGGAGAAATGCTAGAGGGAGGCCTAGGTTTGGATGGATGGATGGAGTAAGGAGAGCCCTGAATGATAGGAGGATGGATGTGAGGGAAGCAAGCGAGCGTGCTAGGAATAGGAATGAGTGGCGAGCGATTGTGATGCGGCTCTGATGGGCATCTGCTGTTACCACGGGGCTGCATCTTACAGAGATAGCCCTGTGGTAGGGGCAGTAGGAGGAGCTGGCAGTTGTGAAGCGACACAGGTTGTGGAAGAGCCGGGAGGATGGGCTGTGGCACTCCAGCAGTGCCATCTGAACGGTCGCTAGCTCCCTCGTCATTGCCCATAGAGCAAAGTAATCCCCCTATTTGTTTTCCTTTCTTGATGTCGGCTACCCCCCAATTAAAGGGGGAAACAGCCAAGGTATATGTATATATATATATATATATATATATATATATATATATATATATATATATATATATATATATATATATATATATATAGAGAGAGAGAGAGAGAGAGAGAGAGAGAGAGAGAGAGAGAGAGTCTTCATATAACGTCAGGGTTCCGTTCCTGAAAGGCGATTTAAGTCAAAAATTGCCTCAGTCGGATTTCACTTATATTCGAAACTGAGTCCCCTTAAAAATAAAAATTATTATTATTATTATTATTATATTGATGTATAGGCCTTGACTCTATACAATAATTATTCTCACCTGAATGTTTGTAAAATCTTATCTTAGATTTTGTAGAGAGGTCGGTGATGACAGATATGCATCGTTGGATTAACCTTATTTATTAAAAGATACGCTTATTTTACACCTCAAAGCTACCCGTCTACAACTCACAGTTACCTGCCCTCTTAGGGGACTCTTCTATTAGAGTTTAGTTCTAACTTCTAAATGACTCTCTGTGAACGTCTGGCCCTCACTGTCTTGTATTACCAAGATGGTAGACATGACGGCTCAGACAGCCTTCCAATAGGCTTCTAGCTGAAGGAACTCTCCTCCCTTGTGGGTGGTTTTTAGGTGGGGTGTCAAGAATGCCCAAAAAATCTTTTCACAGGTGCACGTGCGTTGTGATGGAAAGGGCAAATCTACTGATTAAACAGGCACTTGATAAAGAGAAGATAGTGGTAATCTCAGGCATAAGCGAATCCCAGGAGCCAACATGGCAGGGGAGACTTGAAGAAAATAAAGATAGGGTTGTAGACCTGATAAGAAAGCTTGGAGTAGCCTGTGGTCCCGAGGATATTTTAAACATTCACCAACTTGGCAAATATTCGAGGGATGGAAAGTCGAGACCAACAAAAGTAACTTTTGAGAGAGGGGAAACATGTAGGGATATATTGTTGAGAAAAAAAGTCTAAAAGACCTTCAAGAATTCAAAGAAGTGTTCATTAGACGATACAGAACACAGGAAGAGATGGGAAAGATCAAAAATTGTTGCAAGAGGCAGGAAGGTTAAATGAGGAAAGAAATGAAGAAGAGAAGAAAAATTGTCATTTCAGAGTTCTTCCAGACAAAGGGGAGATAAAGGAGATAATGACAGAAGATCAGGGGATGGGACCTCATTAAAGATATTCTTCCTGAGAGTAGAGGCACTGAGGACATGAGGAGGAACTATCCGAAAGGAGATTACATAAAAATGAATGAGCTTTTTGCAGTTATTGACTGGAGAACCTTATTTTACAACAAATCTGTACAAGAAATGTATGACATCTTTTGTGAGAAATATGGGAAGATAGTAGATTGCTGCATACCTGTCACCAAAGTAGGTGTAATTCATGCCAGAGAGAAATGGTTCGATAATGGGTGTAAAAGAGCTAAGGAGTGGAGAGACAAATGCTGGAAAAGGTATAGGAGGAGAAAAAACATAAATGCCTGGCAAACCTACAAAAGAGCAAGAAATGACTACCTAAGTAAAAGGAGAGAGGCAGAGAGAGACTATGAGAGGGACATCACCAGGAAGGCTAAAGAAAATCCCAAGCTTTTCCACAGCTTTATCAGAGGAAAACTGAAGGTAAAAGAACTGGTTTTAAGGCTAAAGAGAGCGGATGGAAGCATCACTGAGACGGATGAAGAGATCTGCAAAGAGTTGAACAAGGAGTTTCAGTCAGTATTTACTGTAGAAAATACCCCACCCCCTCAGATTGCAGTGATAGAAGCTCAAGGGCCGGTATTAGAGAACATCAACCTTACAGCCACAGAGGTATGCAAAGCGCTGATGGATTTAGATGTTCATAAAGCTACAGGTCCCGATGACATATCCCCTCATGTGCTTAAAAAATGCGCAAACACAATATCAGTGGCACTAAGTATCATATTTAAGGAGTCACTGGAGTCGGGGTAAATTCCAAGATGCTGGAAACAAGCAAATGTGATACCTATCTTCAAAAAGGGAAGGAGGGATACGGCTCTGAACTATAGACCAGTTTCCTTGACCAGCATAGTTTGCAAAGTTATGGAGAAACTACTAAGGAAACATATCTCTCTTCACTTGGAATCCTTCAACTTTTTGTCAGTGAGGCAACATGGCTTCAGAGAAGGTAGATCAACAATAACAAACTTATTAGAATTTTATGATGAGGTAAGCCAAATCTTACAGGAAAGAGAGGGCTGGGCAGATTGCATATTCCTAGACTTCCAGAAAGCGTTTGACACTGTTCCACATGGGAGACTTATTAGGAAGCTGCAATCAATGGCTAGAATAGGTGGAAATGTTTTGGAATGGATAAAAACTTACTTAGAAGGAAGGGAACAGAGGGTTAGAGTAAGACACTCAGTATCTGAATGGAGAAGAGTTAGTAGTGGAGTTCCACAGGGTTCAGTTTTAGGGCCACTTTTGTTCCTTGTATATGTAAATGACCTACCAGAGTCTGTAAATTCATTCATGAATATGTTTGCAGATGATGCAAAGATTGTGAAGAAAGTAAAAAACGAGAACAATGGTAGAGAACTTCAGGAGGATCTAAATAATCTGCATGAGTGGTCAGAAAAGTGGCTAATGAAATTCAATACTTCAAAATGTAAGGTAATGAGAATGGGTACAAGTGCAAGAAGGCCCAAGCTTGACTACTCGGTGGCTGGAGTACAACTTCAAGAGACAGAAAATGAGAGAGATCTAGGAGTAAACATACTGGCAGATTTGTCTCCAGAAATACATATAAATGGCATAGTAAGGGCAGCATATGCATTCTTATCAAATGTAAGGGTAGCCTTCAGGCACATGGACAAGGAAATGTTCATAAATATTTATGTAACCTATGTGAGGCCAAAACTCGAATATGCAGCCCCCTTTTGGAATCTGCACTTGAAAAAGCACATAGCTAAGCTTGAAAAAGTTCAAAGACATGCCACGAAACTGGTGCCAGAAATACGCAATCTCAGTTATGATGAGAGGCTGAGGGAATTAGACTTACTGTCACTCGAAGCTAGAAGAGTGAGGGGGGATATGGTGACAGTCTTTAAATTCCTTCATGGTTATGATAGAGTGGATAGGGATCGATATTTTGATATGGCTGGCTCTAGAACTAGAGGTCATAGTTTGAAGCTTCGTAAGAAAACTTCTTCGCAGGATGTAAGGAAATACTTTTTCAGTGTAAGAGTAGTTGATAATTGGAATTCGCTAAACGAGGAGGTAGCTAATGCTATCTCAATCCATAGTTTTAAGGACAGGTATGATAAGTATCACTAAGTATAAAATGGAACCGATCAGGAGATGGGAAGATACGAGCTTTGGGCTCTTTCCCGTAAACACAATTAGGTAATCACACAAATGCTGATGGATTAGCTGGTAAGACAGTAGAATTAAAAGATAGGATTCACAACAGTATGGCAGATATAGTAGCAATTACAGAGACTAAGTTGAGTGAGGACATAAACAGTGTCACAGTTTTTCCTAAGGGCTTCAGAATATTAAGGGTTGAAAGATCTGAGAGGACTGGTGGAGGGATAGCACTGCTCATAAGTGAAAGGATTAAAGTTGAAGAAATAAACTTGGCTATAGAAAGTGAGTTCAAGGAATTTCTTGTTGCGCGCATAAATACTGGGTCAGAGAGCATTATAATAACTGTTGTATATAACCCACCAAGGAACCAGAATAGGCTAGAAGTTTATGTGGAAAGTCATATAGGTACTATTGAAGTCATAAACTCAGTTGTTAACATGGCACGGGAGAGAAAATGTAGGATTTTGATTATGGGAGATTTTAATCAAAAAGAGATAGATTGGATAAATCTTAACCCACACTATGGTGAGGACTCATTTGAGGCAAGATTCCTAGATTGCGTACAAGGGAATTTCCTTCACCAACATGTAATGGAACCAACGAGGGCCAGGGGTGGGGATGAGCCATCACTACTTGACCTAGTGTTCACAGATAATGTGTTGGATATTGAAAAAATTGAGTATGAACCACCAATTGGAAAGAGTGACCACTGTGTGTTTTTGATGGAGTATATCACTGAAGATATTCTGCCTGAGAGTGGAGGCACTGAGGACATGAGGAGGAACTATCCGAAAGGAGATTACATCAAAATGAATGAGCTTTTTGCAGTTATTGACTGGAGAATCTTATTTTACAACAAATCTGTACAAGAAATGTATGACATTTTTTGTGATAAATATGGAAAGATAATAGATTGCTGCATACCTTTCACCAAAGTAGGTGTAATTCATGCCAGAGAGAAATGGTTCGATAATGAGTGTAAAAGAGCTAAGGAGTGGAGAGACAAATGCTGGAAAAGGTACAGGAGTAGAAAAAACATAAATGCCTGGCAAACCTACAAAAGAACAAGAAATGACTACCTAAGTAATAGAAGAGATGCAGAAAGAGACTATGAGAGGGACATCACCAGGAAGGCTAAAGAAAATCTCAAGCTTTTCCACAGCTTTATCAGAGGAAACCTGAAGGTAAAAGAACAGGTTTTAAGGCTTAAGAGAGAGGATGGAAGCATCTCTGAGACGGATGAAGAGATCTGCAAAGAATTGAACAAGGAGTTTCAGTCAGTATTTACTGTAGAAAATATCCCACCCCCTCAGATTGCAGAGATAGAAGCTCAAGGGCCGGTATTAGAGAATATTAACCTTACAGCCACAGAGGTATGCAAGGAGCTGATGGAGTTAGATGTTCATAAAGCTACAGGCCCTGATGACATATCCCCTCATGTACTTAAAAAATGCACAAACTCAATATCAGTGGTACTAAGTATCATATTTAAAAAGTCACTGGAGTCAGGGGAGATTCCAAGATGCTGGAAACAAGTAAACGTGATACCTATCTTCAAAAAGGGAAGGAGGGATACGGCTCTGAACTATAGACCAGTTTCTTTGACCAGCATAGTTTGAAAAGTTATGGAGAAACTACTAAGGAAACATATCTCTCTTCACTTGGAATCCTTCAACTTTTTGTCAGTGAGGCAACATGGCTTCAGAGAAGGTAGATCAACAGTAACAAACTTATTAGAATTTTATGATGAGGTAAGCCGAATCTTACAGGAAAGAGAGGGCTGCGCAGATTGCATATTCCTAGACTTCCAGAAAGCGATTGGCACTTTTCCACATGGGAGACTTATTAGGAAGCTGCAAGCAATGGCTAGAATAGGTGGAAATGTCTTGGAATGGATAAAAACTTACTTAGAAGGAAGGGAACAGAGGGTTAGAGTAAGACACTCAGTGTCTGAATGGAGAAGAGTTAGTAGTGGAGTTCCACAGGGTTCAGTTTTAGGGCCACTTTTGTTCCTTGTATATGTAAATGACCTACCAGAGTCTGTAAATTCATTAATGAATATGTTTGCAGATGATGCAAAGATTGTGAAGTAAGAAACGAGAACAATGGTAGAGAACTTCAGGAAGATCTAAATAGTCTGCATGAGTGGTCAGAAAAGTGGCTAATGAAATTCAATACTTCAAAATGTAAGGTAATGAGAATGGGTACAAGTGTAAGAAGGCCCAAGCTTGACTACTCGGTGGCTGGAGTACAACTTCAAGAGACAGAAAATGAGAGAGATCTAGGAGTAAACATACTGGCAGATTTGTCTCCAGAAATACATATAAATGGCATAGTAAGGGCAGCATATGCATTCTTATCAAATGTAAGGGTAGCCTTCAGGCACATGGACAAGGAAATGTTCAAAAATATTTATGTAACCTATGTGAGGCCAAAACTCGAATATGCAGCCCCCTTTTGGAATCCGCACTTGAAAAAGCACATAGCTAAGCTTGAAAAAGTTCAAAGACATGCCACGAAACTGGTGCCAGAAATACGCAATCTCAGTTATGATGAGAGGCTGAGGGAATTAGACTTACCATCACTCGAAGCTAGAAGATTGAGGGGGGATATGGTGACAGTCTTTAAATTCCCTCATGTTTATGATATAGTGGATAGGGATCGATATTTTGATATGGCTGGCTCTAGAACTAGAGGTCATAGTTTGATTCATAAGAAAACTTCTTTGCAGGATGTAAGGAAATACTTTTTCAGTGTAAGAGTAGTTGATAATTGGAATTGGCTAAGCAAGGAGGTAGTTAATGCTATCTCAATCCATAGTTTTAAGGACAGGTATGATAAGTATCACTAAGTATAAAATGGAACCGATCAGGAGACGGGCAGATACGAGCTTTGGGCTCTTTCCCGTAAACACAATTAGGTAATTACAATTAGGTAATTACATACATATAGATGTTTGTCGTGGGAATCTGGAAATGGGTAAACAACTCTGACCTCTATCGGCTCTTGGCGCCTATATGAGAGAGCCTGATGCATGACAATATATCTAGTTGACAAAACACCCTCTAACCAAGAAAATACATAGTAAGTATCTATTACAACTTTACATTCTCAAACCAACGTGGCCCCTTTCTGTTATACTCTATTTCTTAAACTTTTCTTACGACACTTCCCACCACCACTTTGAAATATTATATATCAGACGAAGCATTAAACATTTTCGTTGAGAGTCTTATAATTTTTAACTATTATTTTACAAAGAAAACAGGACAGAACTATCTGAGCAGACTGACGTACGACACTCTACAATTTCATATAATTATCTATACATTACCGGAATATCAAAATTACTATGCTCTTAATGCTTACTAAAATTCTCCTGAAACCCATTCTATGGTCAAAGGATTCTTACATTTAGAACATTTGATATCTGTAAAAGACTAACAAACGACAAATGTGTTCCTTACAATAATTAAAGAAGAAAAAAAATCAAAATTAAGTATTACAATTACAATGTATAGCTAGTAATCACTGACAAAATTATTTAAGAGAAAAAACAACTAATTAAGCTATTACATTACTCAAATAATATGCAACCCAGTTGGATATGATCTATGCAAATATTCAATAATTATACATTTAATATAGTACAAAAATATTCGTAATTGCAATATATAGCTACTAATCATTGACAAAATTATTTAAAAACAAAACTAATTAAACTATTGCACTACTCAAGTAATATAAAATATAGTTGGATATGATTTCTGCAAATATTCATTACTAAGCAAAACAATTGTCACAGAAAAGAGAGTTAAAAATATTCACAATTACAATATGTAACTACTAATCAATGACAAAATGATTTAGGAGAAAAGAACTAAATAAAAATAATTACATTACTCATACAATATTAAATGCTGTTGGATATGATCTCTGCAAATGTTCATTAACGAAACAAAGCAGTCATAACAATTAAAAAGAAATTAATTTATCACAGTTACAATATGTAACTACTAATCTATGACAAAATTATTTAGGAGAGAAACTAAATAAGAATAATTACGTTACTCAATAGAAAATGCAGTTGGATATGATCTCTGCAAATATTCAATAACAGAACAATACAATTAACATAGTGAGTAAAAAAAAATCAAACATGCGCAATTGACAAATGACAACTATTCATTAATGACACTTACTATATTAAACTTACTTTCTGGGGAGGCTTTGAGGTTTCTTAACCTAAATCTTAGAGACTAAAGACATTACAAATTTGATGTCAAGAAACAAAACGATATATATTTTTGTTTGTAAAAGTTCTTATATATATATATATATATATATATATATATATATATATATATATATATATATATATATATATATATATATATATATATATATATATATATATATATATATATATATATATATATATATATATATAGATAGATAGATAGGGATTTTTCATTTCCCTTTCTCATATTCAGTTACAGGAATTTTTATTTCTCTTTTTCATTTCCCCAGTCTCCAATACCTATCACTGCTAGGTCTTGTGCTTATTCCCACACCTTGTTTCCGTTAAACCCTCACATTACACTTTGAGGTAGGTCCGGGTTGTAACTACCTACCACGAATTCTTTTTCTTGAGACTGTCCGGACACAGAAGGGAGCCGATATATCTGCCATGAACCTCTTCCGCCCGCGTTTCTGCGTATTTTGAGGTGGTCCTAGAACCATTCTTCTCTTATGTCACCTCCTCATGGAGGTGCATCTTCCTCCAGCTGAAAAATATGAACATAGCCTGGAGTAGAATCTAGGGCCGGAAACTAGGGCCTAATGTCGTTATACAAATGCAAGAGAGAATAGATATGACCTCTGAGTACAAACAACTGCCATATGTAGGCATTCAGAGGGTATACTTTGCCTCCTTGCATCTGCAGGTGCTTGCAATCTCTCCAATGGGTAAAAGGGATTGTTATGTGAAAATAAAATTTAAAATTGCAGGTCGGGGCTGCCAGGGAATAGGGTGGTTTTTTAAAGTATGTGTCTACACCATTAGATTATAATTCCAAGATACTTAGGACATAGCTGAGTAACTGATACATAACATTAGTATACTATAGATATATAGTATACTAAAAGTCATGAAATGCTGACAACAGCCACTAAAGAAATATTTCTATTAGCAGTGACTACAGTAGCATAAAAGCAGGAATTTAAAATAAAAACACAAATCATTTGATTACTGCTGATAGCATTATGAAAATAATAATTAGCAAAAGGACCATGGAGTGATAGCAACAATAATAGCCAACATAATTATAACAATAATAATAATCATGATCATATTAAGAATAATAAGAATAGAAAAAAAAACACTAAATCAGGAATAGCAGTATATATACAAATTGATATTGGCATTTTGAGGTAAGAACAGAGTTCTATACTTATATTCCATAATAATGCTAATTTTTCATTAGTCACTTTTACTATTCGAATTCCTGCAGTCATAATATATATATATATATATATATATATATATATATATATATATATATATATATATATATATATATATATATATATATATATATATATATATATATATATATATATATATATATATATATATATATGAGCATAGTCACCAACCTTCTGGTTGCCCAATTTGTCAGTGGGAGCTTATCTATTTTCCAAGACAGTTGCAATATGTGGCAGAATAACTCATATGATAATCAATTCAAATTATGTTTTATCAGTATATATGCAATATCAGCATGCAAAAACTTATCAAATGTAATAAAACTTAGGCACATTTATCATCTAGCAAATTTGCAAAAGAATCTAAAATTATCAATAATTATAATGCTCTGTCAACATAAAGAAATAGCATGTTTCAGTATGTGAGAGAGAAAGAGAGAATCTGAGTCAACTTATTTCCTTCAAAAGAAACGTATATTTTTCACTTGTAGGGCCCCTTTTTATGACTTGCTTCCTGCCCAAATATACAGAAGAAGGCAACCGCAACCATTTTCTAACGTCTAAAAAAAATAAGAACAAAAAAGATAACTTAATATACAAATAACATTGCAAATAACATCAGTGAAATAAGCATGCACATGCTTGTCTAGTATGGCAATATTTTCTCTTATAAATCAGAGGGTTGAGTCGAAGCCCACACTCGCTATAAGTTAAACATACCTCCGATGAAATTCAAACAAAATACTACAATCATATTTTATAAATATCTATCTATCTACCTTGGCTGTCTCCCTCTAAAGGTAGATAAATAGAAAGAAATATGAAACTCTTGGAAGCTTAACAAGAATTGTAAATCAAATATATTTTACACTAAAGCTGATATCTTAAGAGAATTTTCTGATTTTTATTTATTTATCTTTACTACTATCAACAAAATTTACAATTATCCTTTCTTAATAAACAGCTTAAAAGGATTTATCATTGTTTTTTAAATTTCAAACTCAAAATGTAAGCTTTGAGAATCTCAATTATCTTAATTAGCTCAATTGTAATTATGATTTTCATGACTGTGACAGAGTGTTTCACTCAAAGTCACCAGAGGCTGTTAGATGCCTTATTAGTAATTTAGTAACTTAACTGTCATTTTTCTAACTAAAAAAATAATTCCCACTTCTTGACTTTTGCAGATTATGACTATTTGCAAGTTATATTTTAGCTTATAGCTAATTTTAAATATACCTTATTTACTCGTCTTGTACGTGTAGCAGTATAGTCCCAATATAAAGGCTCCTCCTACTTTTTCACCTCTTCAGTGAACTCACCGGATACGTTTTGTTTACAATTTTCTTATTATAAAAATTGTTCATGCTGATAATTTTGTTATAAATTTGACCTTGCTGTTATGTCATTAGCCTGTCTAGATATATATCAGTAGCTTCTTTATTATTTGAGTACTTAAATTCCATCTCCTACAAAGCAAAGAACGTTCTAGAGATTGTTTACCAGTAACGTAACTTTCCATTATTATTCTCGTTTTATTTTATTTGCTTCCACTTGTTGCACCTAAAATACTGTCTCTCCCTTGCATCTCTGCTATAAATGCCTGCCAGGGACCACCACTAAAGTAGTCCTTAAATGATATCAGAGCCAGTTACTGCTCTAGAAATATATCCTGCAGATGACATCACCATGCGGGACAATGAAGTGGCCTCATTTGGCGGCCAAACATCCCAGAGGCAACATCTCGCCTCAGCAGTCAAGCTTATTTCAACCTTATTTACGTGGCACAACAAGGTGAGGGATAGTGTATGGTAAAGCTCGTGGGTCAAGCAAATTGGTTTTTCGAGAATTAGTTACATTCATTACTGGCTAAGTCCTACGAATTTTTTCTCAGATTCCATTCCCACACAAATGAAATTTTGTAGATTACCTAACTGGAATCTCACTTGCCAAAGTTAATTCCTTAATCTGGAAATTACAGCTGATATACATTGCTAAGAAGTTTCTTTTCACTGAATGTGAGAAACAAAAATCTCATCCTCTGAAGACTGGTTATGAGCCCGTAAAAATCTATCCCTTTTCCTAATAAATTCTAATTTCACTTCACCTCTTTCTATCATCGTAAATAAAGTGTTTTACGTCAAAAACTCGTGAATAGAGCTATTTGCTATATAAATTGCAAATAATGAATCATTTAGCTAAAGTGTTTTATACTATAAACTGCAAATAATTAAAAGGTAATTTTACCCTGTTGGCTTTGCAAATATTTCCTGTTAACCACAATCTAATGAATGCATACCGTATTGGCCTTGCGGATTCTTCATATGTTGGGGAAAAAGTGTTTTGAGTTATAAGTTGCAAATACTTCAAAAGGTGGTTTTGCACCCCCTTTTTCATTGCAAATGGTTCTTGATAACCAAAAGTGAATGAATACTGTATTTGTCTTGTAGATTGTTCCTTTATCCTAAATAGAGTGTTTTACCATATTAATTGCAAATCAGTAATAAGCATTGCAACTTTTGTGGTTGCCCACAAATTAAGAAATACATACAGCACTGTATTTGTCTTGCTTATTCTTCATTTATTTTGAAAAAACTGCTTTCCTTTAATACCAGCAAAGAATTAATGGTTTAGTATGCTATTATGGTAGCATAAATATTTCTGGTTAGCTGTGAATAACCAATATATTTTCATCCAGTAGAATAATATTGGAAACTCATTATTTGTGTGTTCATGCTTTCAGTTTCCCATTATAAACAGTGTGTCATTTCTGTTTCTGCAATTGCAGTGTCCTCTATTCTACTCTGCCTGTGTGACAGAGGTAATCGTCGAGTTGAGGCCAAAGTCTTGGCATACGTCGTGGTGCCGGGAAACGAAATCATGCTCACAACCTCCGGGATTCTAGGCAGCATTTCATAAAATTTAATTTGAAAAATTTAATTAAATTCTTTTAATGTCATTGCATTTCCAACATTAAAAGAAAGTTGAATTCTGAGTTTCATTTAACCGAGTCCTGGTAAAACGTGTGGGTTGTTCAAGTGCAAATATCTGTCCTGTCTGTTTGTGAGCTCTTAATCGAGCTCAGTACTTTGAGTCCCCTTAGTAAAACAGAACCTAAACAACACTCTACCATTCCCCCAACAAGATTGGCGCCCGAACAGGGACCTGAACAGGCAGACTGATTTTGATAAATTTATTTTTATTTTGCTTTTTAACATTGCACATGAAACCCGATTACCATTGGCTCGATTATTGAAATGAATGAATCATAGGCTGCACACGAAAATTTTCGCGCTAGAGACGTTGTGGATCAGAAATTTTTTTTTATTTTCAATATTAATTACGATAACTAATATTTTCTTGTTTCCCATGTGGTAAACAAAATTTCAGGAAATCTACATGAGATTTTGTGGTAACAGAAATAAGATATTTTGCATGACGAGAAGACGTGTTATTTAAAATTTCATTTATTTGCATAATAAGATTGAGTTTTAAAGCATTCGTGTTTTATATATCCGTTAAAGGGTGATACTTGTTAAGAATTGTTTATATTTCCTTGGGATTTAGGAATTGGGAGAAAGCATATTAAGTATTTTGCTTATAATTGTGTTTTATATTCAAGCATTGACTGCTCATAGATTGGGAAGAAAAACTTTGGTGTCATTTATCGAGCCTAGGCTAAGCCTTTCATGTGTATGAGTTGTCACTTGAAAATAAATTTTGTCATTACTAGTAGACATGTGTAATCTGGCTGCCTAGTAAGCTGTTAGCTTACCGTTGGTGTATTTTGCATAGGATCTGTGCCCTTTTGGCAACACTCCAGAATTTTACTTACGACATTTTATTTGTGGGTACTGCCATATGCGCGCTCATACGCAGGCACGACCGTTATACTGTACTTGTTTGTATTACTTACCACATTTTATTTGTGGGTACTGCCATATACGCGCTCATACGCAGGCACGACCGCTATACTGTACTTGTTGTACTCTCTAGCATTGGGTGCAAGTCGGTAAAATTCGTTGTTGCTCATTCCTTTCATTTGCACCATAACTGCAGGTACTGCCACGTATTGCTGTTAAGCAGGCACGACTGCCATTCTGTATTACCAGTGTTTCATGCACTGTTTTGCAACATTTTGTTGCTGTTGCACTTGATTGTGTTGCTCATTCCTTTCATTTGCACCATAACCGCAGGTACTGCCACGTATTGCTGTTAAGCAGGCACGACTGCCATCCTGTATTACCAGTGTTTCATTCACTGTTTTGCAACATTTTGCTGCTGTTGCACTTGATTGTCTTGCTCATTCCTTTCATTTGCACCACAACCGCAGGTACTGCCACATATTGCTGTTAAGCAGGCACGACTGCCATTCTGTATTACCAGTGTTTCATGCTCTGTTTTGCAACATTTTGCTGCTGTTGCACTTGATTGTATTTTGAGTCACTTTTATGGTGAGGGTTTGAGATCACTTTTACGTTTAAGTTTGAACTGTGGTGTCGAAATTTTTTTTTCTCTCCTTGGTGTTGTGTGGTTCTTTCATTTTTTTTCTACAATTGTAGAGATTTGTTTTTTTTGTGGTTGGTTCTGGCACTTCGTTATTGACTGTTTAGGAAACCACCATGGAAACCAGGCAGTCACAGGAAACAAACATGGAAACCATCAAAACATTCGATGAGGAGCGTTACCTGGAAATAATGATTGCTAGGGGTGAGAGATACGGTCTTTCCCCAGGGCAGAAGCTCTTCGAATGGGCTCATGAGAAGATGGTTGAACGCCGAGATAAGCTGGAGAAGAGAGCAAGTGATGAGGCACAGGCACAACGTGAACATGAGCTTGCACTTGCTCGGTTTCGAGTGGGAATCCCAGACAGTAGTCCTTTATCCGGAAATAGAAATTACAGGAACGGGAAGCATAAGAGCCCCTCGCAGAACTTCAGTCGTCCAGCTCATCCTCCTCACACTCCTAAGCCTTATTACGGCCATGCACCCACACTCAAGAAGGATGACCCAGTATGACCTAAGCCTCAGCAGTTCAGAGGCAAAGGTCATTACTCTGCTCCACCTTCCCAGGGTTTTCAGCCAAACTCTAAGAGCCACCACACTCCCTCTCACAGCGGTGGCCCACATAGCCATCTGGCCACTTACTCAGCCCATGTTGTGGAAACAAGGCCAGAAAGGGCCACCGAGGATAATGCCGAGGAACCACCACACAAACTTGCCAATGTGGAATTCATCGAACATGATGATCTGGAAATGATCCCAAAATGCCTAGAATCCATAAATGGTGTGGAAGCTGAGATAGCCCTTGACACAGGGGCCAGTGGCATACTTATTGATGAGAGATTCGTCAGGGATGAAGATTTTACCGGCAAAGCCGTTCATGTGCGGGTTGCTGAAGGAACACCCCAAATACGACGCTGTTGTGTCATTAACCTGGATTGCAAATACTACAAGGGAAAAGCCCCAGCTGTGGCAATGATTGGGCTTATGTACCCTGTCTTACTGGGTCGTACACTGAACCTAGTTCCTATTTTCCAGGCCGACCTCTACCATAAGGACATTTCTCATTATAACTCCCCTCGGGGGAAGTCACATGAAGCCATTTCAGCAGCAACTCCTGGCCTCGATGCAAGAATTTGGACGATTCTCCGACTGACTCCGAGGGATGGACCTTCATGGTGAGAGGAGGAGGCCAGATCACTTACGCCCTTGAAGAGGGAGTACTTCGTAGGCATGTGACTAAAGATGGCCACACCTTTAAATAGTTGGTGGTGCCCGCTTCGTTGCGCCGCCAGGCTATGTATGTGGCACACCATTTACCTCTGAGTGGACACAGAGGCAAAGCAAAAACTCGACACGTCCTTCAGAAGGCTTTTGCATGGCCAAACATGTACGCCAAGGTAGACAGATATGTAGGCTCCTGCCCTGTCTGTCAATCCACCTCAACGGCACCGGTACCGAAAGTTCCCATGGGGATAACTAAGCTCTCAATGGAGCCATTTTCCAAGGTCGCTATGGACATATTAGGTCCTATTAATCCAGCTTCGTCCACGGGGAAACAGTTCCTCCTGGTATATGTTGACCTGGCAACAAGGTACCCAGATGCAGTGCCGCTGTCTTCTGTCACAACTGAAGCAGTCGCTCATGCCCTACTTGAAATCTGCTCTAGGGTTGGCTTTCCTAAGCAGGTCACTTCTGACAATGGAAGTCAGTTTACAAGTAGGCACTTCAAGGCTTTCTGTAACCTTTTAGAAATGAAGTACATTCGTACGAGTGTCTATCATGCCCAATCAAATGGAGCATGCAAACGCTATAACGGGACATTGAAGCGATGTTTGCGCAAGCTAGTGATAGATATACCTAGGCAGTGGGACAAGTACGTCCCTGCTGCACTTTTCTCCTTCAGAGACACGCCCTACGACACTACTGGATACTCGCCTTTTGAGCTGATTTATGGTCATAAGGTCAGAGGCCCAGTGGAATTCTTTGCAGAATGTTGGGATTCACCTACCATCGAAGATGACGATAGGGACGTCCATGAGTATATTTTGAAGTTTTCGTCTCACCTCAAAATGGCTTGGAAAACTGCACAATTAGCCATTAAGGGTCACCAGCAGACTGCCAAGCTCCTCTTTGACAAGCATTCGCGGCGTCGTGCCCTGACACCCGAAGATCGAGCTCTGTTACTTCTTCCAACAGATACCCGCAAGCTAATGCTACGCTGGAAAGGACCGTACACTATGGTACACCGGGTGACCCCTAACAATTATGTGCTAAATGTTGATGGCAATAACCGGAAATACCACATTACCCAGCTGCAGCTTTATTGTGAGGACCCGGAGGCCCACAGGGATCCTGCGCTGGCACTTTCAGCAACCCCTAAAGATGTCCTCAGCATCAACAGAACCTCCGAGGCTGCAGCAACACAGGTGCTCCATTATAGCCACCCCTTACCTCCTATATTAGAATACTCCACCCTTGCAGTGGAGACAGACTTACGGGAGTGGAGTTTTTTGGAAGAAGCCCCTCTGGCCGCAGCCACTGCCCTTGCAATTGAAGACATAAGCTTAGCTTTTGATGATGGTAAGGATCCTGCCATTCCCACACACCGAAAGGAAAGTGTGTGTAATTGCATTATTAACTCCAGACTGCAACCGAGTCAACGGGAACAGCTGAACAAGCTTTTAGAGGACTATGAGAACATCTTCAATGACCTCCCAGGCATTACCACTACCCTTGAGCATCATGTCAGACTGACTGACCCAGAGCCATATCGGCATTCCTATGGTCTTCCCCACCAGCTGTCCGTACGGCTGAAGGAAGATCTTGACACTTGGGTCCACCTCGGAATAGTTGAAAAGAGACATTTCGCCTTGGTGTTCGCCGTTACTGGCAGTGCGTAAGTGAGATGGCAGTCACAGGTTCTGCCTTGACTGTCGTAAGCTTAACTCCCGTACCATCTTTGATTGAGAGCCCATTGCTGACGCCGAGCATATATTTTCATTGCTCTCCCAAGCCCGTTACCTGTCCAAGTTGGATCTGGCCAGTGGATTTTGGCAAGTCCCGCTGAGCGAGACTACCAATCCTCTAACAGCCTTTTCCACAAGATATGGTCTATACCAGTTCAGGGTCATGCCTTTTGGTATGGTAAATTCCCCGGGCTGCTTCAGCAGACTCATGAGGATAGTACTACAGGATCTCGACAATGTTTCATGCTTTATAGACGACATCCTGGTGCATTCTCAAGATTGGTCATCGCACCTCGAGACTCTCCGCAGAGTTCTCACTCGTCTAAACCAGCATGGACTTCATTTAAAGCCTTCTAAATGTGAGATTGGTTTCACACAATTGTAGTATCTCGGCCACGTGGTTGGAGAAGGAGTTATGTCCCCTTTGCATGACAGGGTACCACTGAGATCATTCCTGGGTAATGTCGGCTACTACCAATGGTTCATTCCACACTTTAATACTATCGCTGCCCCTTTGCAGCAAATGACCTACTCCAAGCAAGGTAAAACCTCCCCTGTCCAATGGACAGATGAAGCAGAGAGAGCATTTTTCAAGCTCCGAGAAGCATTGGCGGGTGAGTCAGTATTACAACTGGTAAACCCTGATTTTCCAATTATCTTGCAGACCGATGCCTCAGACGAAGGCCTGGGTTCCGTGCTCTTTCAAGCCCGATTAGACAACTCAGCAGAAGTAGCTCCAGTGCGATATGCAAGCCGCAGGCTTCACCCTGCAGAGCGAAATTACTCCACCGTGGAGAAGGAAGCTCTAGCTGCATATTGGGCCATAAAGAAATTTGAAGTCCATTTGTATGGCCAACATTTTACACTGAGAACCGACCACCGACCTCTCCTATATTTACAGACTGCAGACAAGCTAAATCATTGCCTGAGAAGGTGGGCACTTTACCTGAATCTTTTCAAATTCACTGCCCAACATGTTCATGGCAAGGACAATGACCTTGCTGATCTACTAAATCGACGGTCGTTACCCTCAAATGAGGAAGCTGGTGCTGTTAGCCTCAATTTGACTAGTCGGTAAAGATTACTTCTCTAATGTGTTTATTTTTTATGTCTATCTTTTATGTCTTTAATACTGTACTGTACTTGTTTATTTTAGCGTACAAACGTTATTCCTAAGGGAAGACGAAAAATATAAAGAATATTTCTTTGATCGTAGTTCTATATTTCCCTTTGTGGGACTCTGAAAGCCAGAACATGGCAGAAACATTTTAGTTTAGTGTTGAATAGCTGAAACTGCTTTAAAAACAGTCGCCAATGTTAATGGCGACTTGGTTCATATTTTACATTTGCGTATACTGTATTTTCTTTGTATATGTTATTGCCTTATTGCATGTGAAGCATTCTTAAACTTAAATATTGATATTCACTGATATCTAATTGTGATTTTAATTTTCTTTAAATTTGAATTTGATCACATTTCTTTTATGTTTTGCATGTCATTTAATGTTTAGTTTATAAGACTTGTTCACTTTTCCTAATAGTATGATATGTTCCAGTGGTGGATCCCATTCTTATTGTTCATTTGATCTTTTCCATGAGAAGGATATCTCATCCCTCATAATAACACTGAAGTCACCGTAACTTCCTCTGTTTTTTTTTTTTTTTGCCTTCTGTAGTAGAATTTTGCTAAATCAATATTCTCTAGAAAGGGCCTTTGTGACAGAGTGTTTCGCTCAAAGTCACCAGAGGCTGTTAGATGCCTTATTAGTAATTTAGTAACTTAACTGTCATTTTTCTAACTAAAAGAATAATTCCCACTTCTTGACTTTTGCAGATTATGACTATTTGCAATTTATATTTTAGCTTATCGCTAATCTTAAATATACCTTATTTACTCTTCTTGTACGTGTAGAAGTATAGTCCCGATATAAAGCTCCTCCTACTTTTTCACCTCTTTAGTGAACTCACCAGATACATTTTGTTTACAATTTTCTTATCATAAAAATTGTTCTTGCTGATAATTTTGTTACAAATTTGACCTTGCTGTTATGTCATTAGCCTGTCTAGATATATATCAGTAGCTTCTTTATTATTTAAGTACTTAAATTCCGTCTCCTAAGAGCAAAGAACGTTCTGGAGATTGTTTACTAGTAACCTAACTTTCCCTTATTGTTCTCATTTTATTTTATTTGCTTCCACTTGTTGCACCTAAAATACTGTCTCTCCCTTGCATCTCTGCTATAATTGCCAGCCAGGGACCACCACTAAAGTAGTCCTTAAATGATATCAGAGCCAGTTACTGCTCTAGAAATATATCCTGCAGATGACGTCACTAGGAGTGACAATGAAGCGTCCTCATTTGGCGGCCAAACATCCCAGAGGCAACATCTCGCCTCAGCAGTCAAGCTTATTTCAACCTTATTTACGTGGCATCTTCACAGGAATTCATCTGGCACAAGAAGGTGAGGGATAGTGTATGGTAAAGCTCATGGGTCAAGCAAATTGGTTTTTCGAGAATTAGTTACATTCGTTACTGGCTAAATCTTAAGAATTTTTTCTCAGATTCTATTCCCACACAAATGAAATTTTGTAGATTACCTAACTGGAATCTCACTTGCCAAAGTTAATTCCTTAACCTGGAAATTACAGCTGATATACATTGCTAAGAAGTTTCTTTTCATTGAATGTGATAAACGAAAATCTCATCCTCTGAAGACTGGTTATGAGCCCGTAAAAATCTATCCCTTCTCCTAATAAATTCTTATTTCATTTCACCCCTTTCTATCATCGTAAATAAAGTGTTTTACGTCAAAAACTCGTGAATAAAGCTATTTGCTATATAAATTGCAAATAATTAATCATTTAGCTAAAGTGTTTTATGCTATAAACTGCAAATAATTAAAAGGTAATTTTACCCTGTTGGCTTTGCAAATATTTCTTGTTAACCACAATCTAATGAATGCATACTGTATTTATCTTACTAATTCTTCATATGTTGGGAATAAAGTGTTTTGAATTATAAGTTGCAAATACTTCAAAATGTGGTTTTGCACCCTTTTTTTCATTGCAAACAGTTCTTGATAACCAAAAGTGAATGAATACTGTATTTATCTCGTAGATTGTTCCTTTATCCTAAATAGAGAGTTTTACCATATTAATTGCAAATCAGTAATAAGCATTGCAACTTTTGTGGTTGCCCACAATATAAGGAATACATACAGTACTGCATTTGTCTTGCTTATTCTTCATTTATTGTAAATAAATTGTTTTCCTTTAATGCCAGTAAAGAATTAATGGTTCTGTATGCTATTATGGCAGCATAAATATTTCTGGTTAGTTGTGACTAACCAATATATTTTCATCCAGTAGAATAATATTGGAAACTCATTATATGTGTGTTCATACTTTCAGTTTCCCATTATTAACAGTGTGTCGTTTCTGTTTCTGCAATTGCAGTGTCCTCTATTCTACTCTGCCTGTGTAACAGAGGTAATCGTCGAGTTGAGGCCAAAGTCTTGGCATACGTCCGTGGTGCCGGGAAACAAAATCGTGCTCACCACCTCCGGGATTCAAGGCAACATTTCATAAAATTTAATTTGAAAAATTTAATTCAATTCTTTTAATGTCATTGCCTTTCCAAAATTAAAAGAAAGTTGAATTCTGAGTTTCATTTAACCGAGTCCTGGTATAACGTGTGGGGTGTTCAAGTGCAAATATCTGTCCTGTCTGTTTGTGAGCTCTTAACCGAGCTCAGTACTTTGAGTCCCCTTAGTAAAACAGAATCTTAACTACACTCTACCATTCCCCAACAATGACAATGACAGTAATTAATAATAATTATCTCTAGATAAGCTTCTCAAAATCGTTAATATCTTTATATCTTCGAAATGTTACAGTTATCATATGAAGATGATATACACTTTTAAACAACAACAAAATATAAAAAAAAGTGTATCTGAAAAAAAATATATAAAAAGCTTGTCTCTGTGCATACAGTAATAAAATTAAAATTAATATTTCATTTGCAACATTAAAGAATGAATTTTACTTAAGTTTTATAATCTCTTGAGGAATTGTACATAAAAAATATTTATATATATTCTTCTACAAACTCAAATTTAATTTTTTCGAGTGACTATTCAACAGAATTACCTCAGGAGACAAGGGGGAGTTATATATTTTTCCTCCTTTTCTATACTTACGATCAGGTAGGTACTTATCTACCCTCCTTTTTTACTATCTCTGCTTTTTTCTACACAAAATACTGCTTAATATCTGTCTTCTGGACTTCACATGGCTAGCTTTTTCGGGGAGTTTTCCGTGTAGGCGCTGTTCCTCCCCTGTCTCTTTGATTTCTGGATCAACTTCGTCTCTTTCAAATACAGAAAACGGCTGTGTGACATTCTTGTTGTCATTTCTTGTGAGTTTACACTCCCTTCTTCATGATCAAGCTGAAATAATTGTGACAAACATTATCATGGCTTAAACTTCAATTTTTTTTATTTTATCTATTTAGCATAATCTTTCGGACAGTTAATGTAAATACTGCAGCTAGAATAAAAAAAAAAAAATCATTCATAGATTCGCGTCCTTTATCACTTAATATTTCTCTTGGAATTTTCGAAAATTGAATCATAATCTCGTTGGCAGAGTGGGGGACACAAAAATATCAAATAAAATCGGCATCTCAGCCATACCTGGGCAGATGGAATATCACGTTGCATCAAAAATATCCCTTAATAGATATCGCAATGGCTACAGCACCTCCCGTTAAAACTACACACATATGGCTTGCATTAAGACACATGTGATGCAGGGGAAGAGTCCTCCAAGACCCTGTCCCCAACCTGCTTCTTAACGAACTTTTCGCGATTCCACCCTCTGAAGCATCCCTCCCATGATACCCCCGGTCAGTCACACTCGTTCTCTCTCTCACTTACTCATACTCGCAACTCACACTCCTTAAACATTTCCCCGAGTTACTCTTCTATTTACAGCACGCTGATTTCTTTCCACGTCACTCTGAAGGAGTGTGTGTGTGAAATCGCTGTCGGCCCGGGTGGTCGAATGACTGTGTCATTGGTCCTAGGTCCTCTCTAAATTCGGCGACACCCAAACCTCCCAATCACGGCATAATTTACTCTACTCCCTTTCCCCGCCTGAATAACATCTTAATAAACTGAAAAAAAAACGTTATATCAAACAGTAAAATTCATAATAACATCACAAAATTTTCTTATTTTTCAAAGGATATGTCATGCACGTATTTTAATATAAAAAAAATAATTACAATTACTATTTCTTTATAATAACGAAGTTGAGAGATCGATCGGTCATTTTCGCATTCCTTTCTTGGAAATCACACGTGATAAAAGAAAAACCTTAAAAGCGGACTCAAGTATATTTTCTTGCTATAATTCTTACGCGCATTTTAGAGTATATAAAGACTACTACTTATATTTTATTCTTTCGCAAATATTACTTGGTAAAATCTCTCTACTTTAACTTTAAAAAATGAATATAAAAATTATTTTACACGTACATTGATTTTTTCTATTAAAATCAATACATTCACCTGTTTAATAATTAACTTAGGCAATAATAAAAATAAATGAAACACCCTTTAAATGCAATTACTCTTTATATTGTTCTAATTTATAAAAAAAAATTGAGTTTATTACTGCTTATAGCTATTAGTACAAATTATCCTTGTTAGTAATGGGTACAGAAATTCTACTTTTATTAATTTACTAAAGCCATACTCCCTTTCATATGCGGGGTGGCTGAGTAAAAGCATGTGTACAAAGTAAAATGGTTGAGTCCTCCGACGTCAATTTCTTTTAATAATGGCCCCATTACTCACTGGATAAGAATTACAAGTACCTAGCTATTTTGGGATGCTGCTTGAAGAACGTCACGGCCTCAGGCACTGGAGGAGGAGGTGTTCCTTTCTTTTGGGCTCATTGATTTTCTCTCTGACGTCATCCATGTGTCTCGTAAAATCGCCGATTCACCATCACAGGCGTCTTCTAAGTCGAATTCAGCTACAAATAACGCCTGGTAGGGGCGTTTTCTCTCAATGCCACATTCAGGTCTCGGCCTTCGTGAGCGAAGTTTCAGCAACTTACCTTCGGAGTCAAAATGCATGGGACAGCTCTTACTGCAGGGTGCCTTGCCTATACGGGGACAGGGCAGAGGTGTGACTGGCTTTGCTATCTCGATACTCTAAGCGTCATCGGAGCCTGAGGCGTCTCTCTCAGCGTCGCTTGTTTGTAAGCATCTTGAAGTTTCTTCTAACTCTAGGATTTGACGAGTCTTTTCTACTTCGGACATTGCTTTCAGAGATGCATGATTATCTGTTTCTTGCATTTTGCACGGCATGAGATGCACTGGTATTACTTTTTTTCTTGTCTCTTCACTTTAATTTTGGCATGGAGTTGTCCTGAGCTGCTGCCGCTGACGTATAGGCCTTGACTCTATACTATAATTATTTTCACCTGAATGTCTGTAAAATCTTATCTTAGATTTGGTGCGAGGTCGGTGATAACATATATGCATCGTTAGATTAACCTTATTTATTAAGAGACACTAATTTTACACCTCAAAGCTCCCCGTCTACAACTCACAGTTCCCCGCCTTCTTAGGGGAAACTTCTAATAGATTTTAATTCTGCCCCGATCTAGTTCTAACTTCTAACTGACTCTCTGTGAACGTCTGGCCCTCACTGTCTTGTATTACCAAGATAGTAGGCATGGTGGTTCAGACAGCCTGCCAATATTCAGGCTAGCACAGTGGTAACGCGCTGGCCTCGTATTCGTGAGGTCGACAGATCGGTTCCCGCTCAGGACCGAGAGTTTAAGCTGTTTACCGGGAAGATTACTTGCTGTGGATGGGCACCACAGTGGGGGGGTTGGGGCTTGCCTCGGCTGACGTTCTGAGGAGCATCTCAGATGGATATCGGAACTGAAACACCGGCAAACTTTAACTTTAACTTTAACAATAGAGCTTCTAGCTGGAGGAACTCTCCCCCCTTGTGGGTGGATTTTAGGTAGGGCGTCAAGTAGGCCTAAAAAGCCTTTTCACAGGCACACGTACGTATTATACATATAGATGTTTGTTGTGGGAATCTGGAACTGGGTTGACAACTTTTACCTTTATCGGCTTTTGGCGCCTATATGAGAGAGCCTGAGGTATAACAGTATATCTAGTTGTCAAAACACCCTCTAGCCAAGAAAATACTTAGTGAGCATCTATTACAACACTTTACTTTCTCAAACCCGACTGGCCCCTTTCTAGTTCACTCTATTTCTTAAACTTTTCTTACGACTATATATATATATATATATATATATATATATATATATATATATATATATATATATATATATATATATATATATATATATATATATATATATATATATATATATATATATATATATATATATATATATATATATATATATATATATATATATATATATATATATATATATGTAATGGTTCTTAACAAAATATCAAAACTAATCTTAACGGTATTCCTAAACTTTTAAAATTAACATAATATACAGGTACTGTTCAGTATACATGTACTGTACAGTATAATAAAACAACACATATACAGTACATAAAAATTCTATCTATTCTATCTACCTTGGCTGTTTCCCCCTTTAGTTTGGGGGTAGCCGACATCAAGAAAGGAAAACAAATAGGGGGATTACTTTGCTCTATGGGCAATGACGAGGGAGCTAGCGACCGTTCAGATGGCACTGCTGGAGTGCCACAGCCCATCCTCCCGGCTCTTCCACAACCTGTGTCGCTTCACAACTGCCAACTCCTACTGCCCCTACCATAGGGCTACATCATGTAAGATGCAGCCCCATGGTAACAGCAGATGCCCATCAGAGCTGCGTCACAATTGCTCGCCACTCATTCTTATTCCTAGCACGCTCGCTTGCTTCCCTCACATCCAGCCTCCTATCATTCAGGGCTCTCCTTACTCCATCCATCCATCCAAACCTAGGCCTCCCTCTAGCATTTCTCCCATCAACTCTCGCATTCATCACCTTTTTCAGCAGCCTTTCATCATCCATTCTTTCCACATGGCCAAACCATCTCAGAACATTCATATCTACTCTGGCTGCAAGTTCTCTCCTCACACCCATTCTTGCTCTCACCACTTCATTCCTAACCCTATCCGATCGAGATACACCAATTATACTCCTCAGGCATTTCATCTCAAACACATTTAGTTTCTGTCTCTCACTTACTTTCATACCACATAACTCCGATCCATACATCACAGTTGGCACAACCACTTTCTCATACAAAACTTTCTTAACATTCATTTCCAACCCTCTATTCTTCATCGCTCCTTTCAATGCACCCAACACTTTACATCCTTCATTCACTCTGTGACACACATCTGCTTCCACTCCACCATTTGCAGCTATAACCGAGCCTAAATACTTAAACTGATTAACCTCCTCAAGTGTCTCTCCATTCAACATAACATTCAATCCACCGCCATCCTCATTTCTTGTGCACCTCATAACCTTACTCTTTCCCACATTCACTCGCAACTTCTTTCTCTCACACACCATGCCAAATTCTGACACTAACTGACACAGCTTTTCCTCTGAATCTGCCACCACCACAGAATCATCTGCAAACAGCAACTGATTCAGCTCCCACTCGTTATCATCCCCATCTACCATTCTCAAACCTCGACCACGCACTCGCTCATTCACCTCTTTTACAACTCCATCAATATACAAATTGAACAGCCATGGTGACATCACACATCCCTGTCTCAGTCCCACACTCACTGGAAACCACTCACTCACTTCATTCCCTACCCTAACACAAGCTCTACTGCCCTCATACAAACTCTTCACTGCATGCAACAATTTTCCATTAATTCCATATAATCTCAAAACATTCCACATAGCCTCTCTATCAACTCTATCATATGCTTTCTCCAGATCCAAAAATGCAAAATACACATCCTTACCCTTTGCTAAATATTTCTCACATAACTGCCTAACTATAAAAATCTGATCTATGCAACCTCTACCTCTCCTAAAACCACTTTGCACTTCCGCGATAACATATTCTGTCTTATCCCTAATCCTATTAACCAGTATCCTACCATACACTTTTCCTACCACACTCAACAAACTTATACCCCTAAAATTACTGCATTCATACATATCTCCCTTACCTTTGTATAGGGGCACTATACAGGCAATCACCCATTCCACTGGCACCAATGACAACATAAAGCATATATTAAACACTCTCACTAACCATTCCAGTGCAGTCACACCCCCTTCTTTCAACATCTCCGCTCTCACACCATCCATTCGAGGTGCTTTACCTGCTTTCGCTTCATACAATGCCCTTTTCACCCCCTCTCTTGTAATCTCTCTCTCATTTTCATCTCCCATTACTGGCCCTTGAACCCCCCCCCACTGCCACTATAGCTGCCTCGCTATCTTCATCAACATTCAGCAAGCACTCAAAATATTCTGCCCTTCTTTTCCTTGCATCGTTCCCTCTTAACATCTGTCCATTCACATCTTTCACTATCTCTTCCAGCCTCGATCCACCCTTCCTTACTCTCTTCACTTCTTTCCAAAACTTCTTTTTATTCTCCTCATATGACCTACTAAAATCCTGTCCCCACCTAACATTTGCCAACCTCTTCTCTTCCTCTACCTTCCGCTTGGTTTCCACATTTTTCTCCCTATATCTTTCATACGTTTCCCTACTTTTACACTGCAGCCATCCCTCAAAGGCCCTCTTTTTCTCTTCCACCTTCATTTTCACCCCTTCATTCCACCACTCGCTGCCCCTCCTCATGCCACCTCCAACAAACCTCTTTCCACACACATCACTTGCATGTCCCACAAAACATTCTTTCATCAAACCCCATTCCTCCCCTAACTCCCCAATTTCTCTTTCTTTCACCCTGTCATATGCCACTCTCAACCTGTCCTGATATTCCTGCCTCTTCTCTGGCTTTTTCAACTCTTCCACCTTCACTATTTCCCTTCTACATCCCCCCACACTATTCCCCCACTCCTTTGCTACTACCACTTTTGCTTCAACCAAAAAATTATCAGACATCCCAGCAGCCACACCCCTGAATGCATGTACATCTTTCACTCTACCAACCATGCTCATTGCTACCAAAACATAATCCATCAATGCTCTTTCTTTCACTCTTCCATTTGTCACTCTCATCCATGTATACTTATTTATTAACTTCTTCTTAAATAAACTATTACCTATCACCAACTCTTGGTCCACACACATATCTAACAGTCTCTTGCCACTCTCATTCCCACCTGGTACCCCATACTTTCCTACAACACCTTCTATCTCTCCATCACCCACTCTGGCATTCAAGTCACCCAACACAAGTACATAGTTCTTTCTACTCAAACCATCCACACATCTAGTTAACTCATTCCAGAATTCATCCCGCTCTTCCTCACTTCTCTCACATCCTGGCCCATACGCACTAACAAAAGCCCAACATTCCCTTCCTATCCTAGCCCTCACCCACATCAGCCTAGATGACACTTCTTTCCATTCCACTACCTGATTTACCATCCATTCACTCAGCAATAATGCTACACCTTCTCTCGCTCTCCCCCTTTCAACCCCAGACACCCTACCCGTCACATCACCAAATGACACTTCTCCTTTTCCTTTCATCTTCGTCTCACACAATGCCAATACATCCATCCTCCTCCTACCAAACATATATCCAATCTCACATCTTTTGCTCTCAATCGTACTACACCCACGCACATTCTTATCAAATGTAAGGGTAGCCTTCAGGCACATGGACAAGGAAATGTTCAGAAATATTTATGTAACCTATGTGAGACCAAAACTCGAATATGCAGCCCCCTTTTAGAATCCGCACTTGAAAAAGCACATAGCTAAGCTTGAAAAAGTTCAAAGACATGCCACGAAACTGGTGCCAGAAATACGCAATCTCAGTTATGATGAGAGGCTGAGGGAATTAGACTTACCATCACTCGAAGCTAGAAGAGTGAGGTGGGATATGGTGACAGTCTTTAAATTCCTTCATGGTTATGATAGAGTGGATAGGGATCGATATTTTGATATGGCTGGCTCTAGAACTAGAGGTCATAGTTTGAAGCTTCGTAAGAAAACTTCTTTGCAGGATGTAAGGAAATACTTTTCAGTGTAAGAGTAGTTGATAATTGGAATTGGCTAAGCGAGGAGGTAGTTAATGCTATCTCAATCCATAGTTTTAAGGACAGGTATGATAAGCATCACTAAGTCTAAAATGGAACCGATCAGGAGACGGGAAGATACGAGCTTTGGGCTCTTTCCCGTAAACACAATTAGGTAATCACAATTAGGTAATCACATCTCTTTATCGTCATCTGTGAAATGACCGTTGGCTACTCCAACTGGTTCAATTTTTAACCCCTAGAGGACCTGGAAAGGAGGGTAGGGGAAACTAGAGAAAAACAAATTAAAAACTCGAAATAATGTTATATAAGGACTCCCTATATATATATATATATATATATATATATATATATATATATATATATATATATATATATATATATATATATATATATATATATATATATATATATATATATATATATATATATATATATATATATATATATATATATATATATATATATATATATATATATATATATATATATATATATATATATATATATATATATATATATATATATAACCTTGTTCCTTTTATGCGCGATTTTTTTATCCACGTTATTCTGAGAACTAGGTATATATATATATATATATATATATATATATATATATATATATATATATATATATATATATATATATATATATATATATATATATATATATATATATATATATATATATATATATATATATATATATATATATATATATATATATATATATATATATTCCATACTTTGAGAAAGATGGGTGAGGAGAATGCCATTAAAAATCGTGAGAAAAGTGGAGGTTTTATTACTCAGACTTAGATGTCCGACATGGCGGGTTCTACCTGAGTAAACACAACAAAACAATAGCACAATGCAAAGCGCACGAATTAATCAGCACAAAAGTTATACATAACATTCCTCCCTCCAAGAAAAAACATACAAAACTTATTAAAAATGGATCAGAAAAATATCAACATACAACAATCATTATACAGAAAAATCAATATATTATGGCAACAAAAGACATTACAAATTTAATTTTTCTGGTGGCTTAATAATTCTCTTTGATCTCCGTAATACTGGAGATGGTGATACAATCTGTTTATCATTCACACCACACCTTTCAGTTTCTGAGACTGTGTCTTCACACTCAATACAATTACTATCAGGTTGAACTGAAACATCACACTTTTGTGAAGATACTTCAACATCATTAGTGGAACTAGAGGCAGAGGAATAATTACTTACATTCGAAGAAACTAAGGGCATTGGAGACTCTCTAGGTGTCTTAATACAAGTGCCAGTAAATCTAGGCATAAGCTGATCATGATGCCTCTTCCATGATATATTACCAAAATCATGAACTTGCACCAAATAATTTCTTACACCAAGCATTTCAAATTTTACCTTCAATCCAAGTCTCCCCCTTCCCAAAATTTTTAGCAAAAACTGCATCACCAAGATTGTACATATTTGTCCCTTCAGAGAAAACTTTCTTTGACAATTTTTCCAGGTCTCTGTCTTTGTTAGGAGAACATTTTACAGATACCAAAGTTGTTTTAAAACATCTTCCAAATAGTAACTCTGCTGGTGATTTACCTATACCACTATGCATACTCTTTCCATAATTGTACAAAAATCTACAGATTCTAGTATTCAATGATCCACTGTTGAATTTATTTAAGCCCTCTTTTAAAGTTCGAACTGCTCTTTCCACCAACCCATTAGATGATGGATTGTATGGGGCAGGAGTTAATTGTTGAATACCATTTTTCTTATAAAAAGCTTTAATCTCCTCAGACACAAAATATGGAGCATTATCCGAGACAACAATGTCTGGAATATCAAAATTAGAAAATGTTTTTCTAAGTAATTCAATGGTAACACTTGAAGTCATTGAACTAGTAACTTGAACATCTAGAAACTTAGAATATGCATCTACAATTACAAGAAAATATTTGTTATCTATGGGTCCAGCATAGTCAATGTGAAGTCTTGACCATGCCTTATCAGGGGTAGACCAAGACAACACAGGAGCTTGGTTTGGTTGAAAATTTTTAAAACAAACTGGACAATTCTTTGTAATTTCAGAAATATCTTGGTCAATTTTAGGCCACCAAACCCAATTCCTAGCTTCTGCTTTCATCACATTTATCTCATTATGACCACTATGTAAGTGCTTAAGTATTTTACATCTTAAGCTGGTAGGTATTACAATTCTGTTTCTGTACAAAATTACATTGTCATATAAACTAAGATCAGACTTAACAGAACTATATTCATGTAATCTCAAATCATTTGTAGACCAACCAAATCTTATATTATGCATGAGTTGACCCAAAACCTCATCTTTCTGAGTACAATTTCTGATTTTTGAAAAAGAAATATCTTCAAAATCTAAAGCTTCAACTAACTTAATGTATTCATTTGGAGTCATGGATATATGATCATCATCAATAGGCAACCTGCTAAGGGCATCAGCCACAACATTTTCTTTACCCACTTTGTAAGTAAGCTCAAAATCATATTGAGAGAGAAACAGTGCCCAACGCTGAATACGAGCATTGACATTAGTAGGAATATGACGCCCTTTGCGATCTCATTTTGAAAAAGCAAATTAACCTACTCAAATTCCGTCAAAATCGGCATCAAGAAAGTTAAGTATAATTTATTTGAGGGATCAGAATACATATTAGACAACTCTCTTGCATAGTATCTATCTCAATGGGAAGAAACCATTTTAAAATGCAATTGCAAAGCATCCCATTGCTGCAGAACTCTCTTCACGCAGTTACTTCTAGCAAGCCACCATGTAGGGGATAGAGGTAAAATCTTTAAGGGTTCCTCGCCATCATTTATCAGTTTGTATATCTCCATGTAAGAATTGCAGCACAAGGCAGATCTGTGGAACCAGTTATACGTTTCCCGTAGCAAGTAATCTATATTGCCAGGCAATTCTTCTGATGCGTGCGAACAAGTTAAATGAAGAGAATGACAAATGCACTTGAGCAGTAAGATATTTGGATTAACCTCTTTCATGCATGTGTACAGTGAATTTTTTATGCCACAAAGGTTTGATGCACCATCCGCTGCAATGGCAAAGCAGTGTTTAATATCAACACCAACTTCAGACAAGAATTTAGTGGTAGCTTCACACAGAGACTCAGCAGTTGTTTTAATAACAGGAATTAATTCTAAAAATTGGAAAACAATTTGATTTTCCTTGGAACTGTAATATCTGATACACAGGCATAAATGTATCACACAAGAAATGTCAGTTGATTCGTCAATGATTAGCAAATAAGACTGATCATGAACATCTTCAATTAGTTCTTGCATCAGGGCAGGAGCTATTACATTTTTAATAATTGCTGAGCATTTAGTTCTATGCATGTTTAGTTTTTTTGTGTCAATTGTCATTGATGCTGAACTTGAAGATGGAAATTCACATTTAACTAACTCTGTCAGATGATTGACGTTGCGAATAGATTATGGCAAGCAGTAAAAGCAGCTAACTTGAGTTCAAGAGTTGTAACAGAACCTTTTTGTGAACAAATAGTTGTCAATTTCTGTTGTGTAGGTGCAAATACACAAGCAACATTTTTTATATGTTTTGCAATAGATGCGAGCTTATTTAAATCAATTTTGTGAGCTCTGAGTTGAACTTTGCAAAGTTTACAATAAGCCTTTTCACTATCTCCTTTCACCTCTTCGATCCATTTTCTGAATTCTTTATCAGAGAGCCATGAATGTTTAAAGTTTTTATTATATTTACTCCATTTACTCATTGTGTTGATGGGATAAGGGCAATTAATATAACTAACAAACAACTTACTAAGGAAGGGGTGATGTATGGAACACAGCCACTGTAACTTAACGACGCGAGAGAGATTGAGGCCGACACGACAGTAAAACAAAGCCACGCTCTGGTCAAGATTTATGCAAGCTTTGAACATATTAAGTTTCGGAAAAAATAACCATTACTCGGAAATAAATGTACGTAGGTTGAAGTAACAATCAATAGCTAATATACTTTATCTAGAAATTTGTAGTTTGGTCTTTCAACGTAATTTTATTTTTTCATAATTATGAAGCTAAAAGTAGCGGATTTTTGTATTTATAGCATACAAAAAATAGAAGTGGTTGTTGAAATAAATAAGGGTATCTTTTTCCCACGTGGATAAAGTGTTTCTCTCTCTGTGGAAACGAAATATACTTTCGTAGTTGAGCGTCCATTATGTAAATTGGAAATTAGTATCCAATTTCGGCTGGGTGAACAGTGGTTCTTTAGGGATTTGTGTCTTTACATATTTCCCATTTAATGATATGTAGAATGTCGTATTGATTCCTTTGTTTACGTAAATAAACAGAAGGTAGTGACCCACCTACTGCTAGGTACACAGTGTCGTTTATTAGAGGAACAGCGTGGTTTCCATTACACTTTCCATTCACTGTTGCTGACTTAACAGTGTCGTTTAATTGATGAATAGTGTATTTTACACTTTTCGGATTGACGTCATAATTGACGAAATTAAATAACTGTATGTTATGATCTTGAAAGTTTGGAAGATTGTCCTTTGATACTTTGTACAGAGTGATTGTTTTTTGCATTGTGGATGCATAAAGAAGATCGTGGATTCTTTGATGATAAAATTGCATCAACTATTTGTTTGTTGTTTTATGGTCTATTTGCTTCTCAATATGACGGTTAAACCTGAGGCATTAAAACGCCTTCGGAAATTGGTTCAACGTGATTGTGTTCAGTGTCAAACAGAACTTGCCAAAGATGATGAGACACTTGTTGTTACTTATTTAGAAAGATGTCATCATATGCTAATAGAAAGATTTGGAAGATATGATAGGACATATGGGAGATGCAAAAGACACCATAAAGGGATATCCTGTTGCTAGTGAGAGTTATGACGAAAGCATTCAACAGCTACAAGCTGTTTATGCCAGCAAGGATAGGATTGTACGAAATATGATGAGGAAATTGGTAAAAATACCAACTTCCTCTTCTAATTATTCATCACTTTTTAAGTTCAAGCAGGAAGTAGAAGCCATTACATGAATTTTGAAAAATTATAAAGACATGGAGAACACCGATTGGGTGTTTTTAGAACTTGTGATGATGATATTACCAGAGGATGTTGAGAACTGGATTAGCATGAAAATAGACACAAACTATCCTACATTTGAAACCCTCTTGAAAGAACTGGGAAAACATGTATATCATATAGAGGGCAACAATACTAAAGGTAACACAAAGGGAGAGACCCAAACCTCCCAGACAGATGAGACCCAGTTCTATAAAAAGAATGTGGGTAGTTATGGTGCTACTGCAAAGGTAGTAAATAGTAAATCAGAATGTGCATTTTGTGGTTGGCAAAGTCATAAGTCTAAGCATTGTAATAAAGTAGTTAGCATATATGGACGCAAAGAGAAACTGAGAGACAGCAAAAAATGTCTGAGATGTACTCAGTCAGAGCATTGTGCAAATGAATGTTACACTCAGTTAAACTGTAAGAAGTGTAAGAAAAATGGTCATCATGCAGCCTTTTGTTATGAACAAGAGTCAAAATTTCGTAGAAGGTTTGAAGAACCTACATTTCTGAATGATCAGTCAGGAAATGGTTCAAATTTAGATGAGTCAAGCAATGAGCAAGAACATTCTGACTTAGAAAAAAACAAGAAACATGTTGGTGTGATGACTATGAATGCATTACAAAGGCAAATGGTGAAGCTGAGTTTACCTTCAAGTGGAAAAATAAGCAGCTCAAAGGGAAATCTTTGTGTAAACACTAGGTTATTCTTTGATACAGGTTCCCGGTGTTCCTTTATAACTAGGGAATTAGCTGAAAGGCTTAAATTAAGCCCAGTAGATGAAATATCTCTTGGTATTGATGTATTTCGTTCTGAGACGAAGAAAGGAAGTTTTCCTGTTGTAAATGTAGTTATCAAATTGGGGAAAAGAAGAGCCAGAGTTAAATTACTCGTAGTTAATGACATGGTAATCAGCATCCACACTCCAGGACTAGCAAAGGCTGCAAATGTGTTAAAGTCTAATGGTAACAAGTTGGCCGATGAAGATATTGATAGTGCTGTACTTGATAACATAGGCATTGTTATTGGTGCCTTACATTTTAGTCACTTTGTTAGTGGTATGTCTATACTTTGATGGAAACACCGGGTGGTGTCATGTTGTATGGCCATATTCCTTGTGATATTCATCATGAACCCAGTAATGTGCAAAGCCATAATGTTATGCGAGTAGGAACACAGGTTTTTCCTACAGCTACTCAAGAGTTGATTGAAGTGGCCATAGAGCCAGTTAATAAGTTGTTGCTTGAAGAGGTCATAGAGCCTGTTAATAAGTTGCTGATTGCAGAGGTCATAGAGCCTATTAATAAGCTGTTGATTGAGGAGGTCATAGAGCCTGTCAATGAGTTGCTGATTGCAGAGGCCATAGAACCTGTTAATAAGTTGCTGATTGAAGAGGCCATAGAGCCTGTTAAAAAGTTGTGGGAGCCAGAGAGTATTGGAGTAAAGCACAAAGTGCATTACGAAGATAAAACTACACTTAGAAGTTTTACAGATTCTGTTCCCTGGAAGCCTATCCACATTCCTTTCCCACACAATTTTCAGAGTGCCTTTAGACAAATGAAGTCTCTAATAGAACAGTTGGAGGAAATACTGGAGAATGTTCATGTAGGTAATTTGTTGGATGCTTGTACCAGTGAAGAGAAACAGTTTGATATATGCAATACTGCAGATGTAGAGTGGGAAAAGGCCGAAATATCACTGCAAGCATTGATTTCCAACAATGCAAGACTGCAAAGGGTACTGGATCAGTGCCTTTCTGAAAAATCTAGATCTCCTAAAGAAACGATCTTTTGTTTAATCTGGAATCTTAATACAGACAAGTTGTTTTTGAAAAGTCTTAAGACTAGAGATGAAGTGCTGACAAAACAGAAACTTCTGTCACTGGTGGGTATAGTTTTTGACCCTTTAGGTCTAATTTCACCCCTGCTAAGAAAAGGAAAAAATTCTGATTCTGAGAGCCTGGTCTGAAAAGCTCTCATGGGAATATTTGTTGTTAGAAGTATACAAAGAGGAATCATCAAATTATGAAAGATCTGAACGTCAAGCTGCCCAAAGGGTTGAGGAATTGTGGGCACGCTTAATCCTAGATGATAAATTGTAGCACTGATGGGGAGACCTCCATTTTTTCTCTTTTGGAGGGGCCCAGGATGTCTTGAATATATTTCAAGACAGTTTATTTCTATGTACATAAGTAAGTGTTGTTTTGCATGCTAGTTTTGTTTATTGTAACATAAGTGAATGTATATACATTTTTAAACTTAGTATGTATACCTATTCATTACTATCATGTATATACGTATATTCGTATGTATAATGTGTAGTTTATCATGAAGGCTGGCAGTAGAAGACTTGGGGAAAGGAAGCTAATGGATTTTAGCCATTAACCTTTCACCTTCTCGATAATGCTTATTACATTGCCTGTTTGAACAAAGAACCGTTGTAAACAAGTCATGACTCAAGTTAGCCCCTTGCACCAGGGACCCCTACAAACGAGGGGAGTTTTGTGAGTCTTTCTTACAAAACGTTAGTTGTCCTCGTGAGATGCTACGAGACACTCATATTTGTGACGTAATTATAATGCGTGAAAGCAGTCGTAATTAATATTTATGAAATACATTTTCTACCGTGATCATTGATGGTGCATATACATTTAATAATGAGTAATTAGTTGTACTCGTGAGATGATACGAGACACTCATGTTCACCATGATTATTGATAGTGCATATACGTTTAATAATGAGTAATTAGTTGTACTCGTGAGATGATATGAGATACTCATGTTTACCATGATTATTGACGGTGTTTATAAGTTTGATAATGATAATTAGTTGCTCTTGTGAGGCGTTATGAGACACTCAAGTAGAAAACGTGGTAGAGATACGTGGATCAGACGATATTCGAGTTTGATTCGGAGTCCCGAGAATGCTGACGACATTTGGGTTTTACGGATAGATGAGTACAGATTTAACTTATTTCTAACAATATTTATAACTACGTGTGAGGACAGAATGAGCTCATTTCATTGAACACTCGTAGGTAGAATGTATGTTGGAAAATATATTATTCTGTATGAGAAAGTTTTAATTTAAGGTGAGGAGAGTTTATTTAATATTCACATATCAGCAGTTCATTTGCATGTATGTCTATGCATGTAATATTAATTATATTTTATTGGTAGAGGATTTAATTTTGAGATCGTGGTAGGCCTCTACTGAAGCCGTGTCTGGATTTCCGAATTTAGGGGGTTATAAGATCGAAGGGTAATAACACACAGGAAATCCTCCACAACGCCCATGCAAAAAAAAAAAAAAATTCATTTTAGTAAAAAATCTACCACCTCGGAGGCACTTTCCACCATCCTCTTCCTCTTCTACTGCTTAATGCGATGGGATATTATGAAGATAATGGAAAAAAAGCATTAAGAACAAACAGCAAACATATTTTCAATATAATACCGTCAGGGAAATAGCATGCGAGGGTGCATCAGCTGATACGGCAGTGGCAATACGTGTGCCAATAGAGGTTCGTTCTCCCACATTCTCCTCCTCTTCTAACGCTTACTGCAATTGAATATTATGAAATAAAATGTAAAAAAAGCAATAAGAACAAACAGCCAAAAAAAAATTTATTAAATATCGTCAGGGAAATAGTGTGCGAGGGTGCATCAGCTGATATGGAAGTGGCAAAATGTTTGCCGATAGAGGTTCGTTCCCTCACATCCTCCTCCTCTTCTACCGCTTATTGCGTCAAATATTATGATGAAATTTGAAAAAAAGCATTAAGAACAAACAGCAAACAAATTTTCAATATAATATCGTCACGGAAATAGCGTGCAAGGATGCATCAGCTGTTACCGAAGTGGCAAAATGCTTGCCTATAGAGGTTTGTTCTCCCTCATCCTCCTCCTCTTCTACATCTTAATGCAATCGAATATTATGAAGAAAATTGAAAAAAACATAGAGAACAAACAGCAAACAAATTTTTACATAATATCGTCAGGGAAATAGTGTGCGAGAGTGCATCAGCTGATACGGAAGTGTAACAAAACGTTTGCCGATAGAGGTTCGTTCTCCCACATCCTCCTCCTCTTCTACCGCTTAATGCAATTGAATATTATGAAGAAAATTTAAAAAAGCATAAGAATAAACAGCAAACAAACTTTCGATATAATATCGTCAGGGAAATAGCATGTAGAGAATATATATATTTAATTTAACTTTCCCTGATATACGTTTTCTTTGTAACGAATTGTATAGTTTTTTTTTTCTCAGCTAACTTTGTTTACGTTTAGATTTCATGCAGCACGGTCAATATGTAAAGAAGATAGAATAATGTTTAGAACCAAGGAATATCAATATGTAATATGTACTATGATCCTAAAAATTAGATAAACCGTAAATAGAGTGAGTACATAGATATTATATGCGTAAGATATTGTGCCTGAATAGTGATAAGCATCAGCTGATACGGAAGCGGCAAAATGTTTGCCGATAGGAGTTCGTTCTCCCGCATCCTCCTCTTCTACTGCTTAATGTGAGCGGATATTATGAAGATAATGAAAAATAAGCATTAAGAACAAACAGCAAGCAAACTTTCGATATAATATCATCAGAGAAAAAGTGTGCGAAGGTGCATCAGCTTATATGGCGGTGGCAAAATGTTTGCATCCTCGTGCTCACAGCCACCATGCATGTCCCAGTGTATTCCTAATGCCCACCGCATAATAGAGTGCATTAATTTGTTTTCTGTACAGTAAATCTGTATATCTTTTATACTGTACACTATTTGCATGTTGATATAAATAACTACAGGTCTTTCTGCTTTGTTATGTACTTATAAAATGTTTTACTTATCTTATATCTTTGGTATAGTGTGTCTATGGATGGTTGTGGAACGAGCTATGCCCATTATAATTGTTTCCCATGGAAAAGACTTGTGTTTTTACGTGATTTTTTATTTACCTGTCACTTCTGAGACCCTATCTCCACGTTATTACAAGAACATGGTGTGTATATATATATATATATATATATATATATATATATATATATATATATATATATATATATATATATATATATATATATATATATATATATATATATATATATATATATATATATATATATATATACCTTGGCTGTTTCCCCCTTTGATTGGGGGGTAGCCGACATCAAGAAAGGAAAACAATAAGGGGATTACTTTGCTCTAAGGGCAATGACGAGGGTGCTAGCGACCGTTCAGATGGCACTGCTGAAGTGCCACAGCCCATCCTCCCGGCTCTTCCACAACCTGTGTCGCTTCATAACTGCCAATTCCTCCTACTACCCCTACCACAGGGCTACCTCTGTAAGATGCAGCCCCATGGTAACAGCAGATGCCCATCAGAGCTGCGTCACAATCGCTCGCCACTCATTCCTATTCCTAGCACGCTCGCTTGCTTCCCTCACATCCATCCTCCTATCATTCAGGGCTCTCCTTACTCCATTCATCCATCCAAACCTAGGCCTCCCTCTAGCATTTCTCCCATCAACTCTCGCATTCATCACCTTTTTCGGCAGCCTTTCATCATCCATCCTTTCCACATGGCAAAACCATCTCAGAACATTCATATCTACTCTGGCTGCAAGTTCTCTCCTCACACCCGTTCTTGCTCTCACCACTTCATTCCTAACCCTATCCAATCGAGATACACCAATCATACTCCTCAGGCATTTCATCTCAAACACATTTATTAGGAAGCTGCAATCAATGGCTAGAATAGGTGGAAATGTTTTGGAATGGATAAAAACTTACTTAGAAGGAAGGGAACAGAGGGTTAGAGTAAGACACTCAGTGTCTGAATGGAGAAGAGTTAGTAGTGGAGTTCCACAGGGTTCAGTTTTAGGGCCAATTTTGTTCCTTGTATATGTAAATGACCTACCAGAGTCTGTAAATTCATTCATGAAAATGTTTGCAGATGATGCAAAGATTGTGAAGAAAGTAAAAAACGAGAACAATGGTAGAGAACTTCAGGAGGATCTAAATAATCTGCATGAGTGGTCAGAAAAGTGGCTAATGAAATTCAATACTTCAAAATGTAAGGTAATGAGAATGGGTACAAGTGCAAGAAGGCCCAAGCTTGACTACTCGGTGGCTGGAGTACAACTTCAAGAGACAGAAAATGAGAGTTCTAGGAGTAAACATACTGGCAGATTTGTCTCCAGAAATACATATAAATGGCATAGTAAGGGCAGCATATGCATTCTTATCAAATGTAAGGGTAGCCTTCAGGCACATGGACAAGGAAATGTTCAGAAATATTTATGTAACCTATGTGAGGCCAAAACTCGAATATGCAGCCCCCTTTTGGAATCCGCACTTGAAAAAGCACATAGCTAAGCTTGAAAAAGTTCAAAGACATGCCACGAAACTGGTGCCAGAAATACGCAATCTCAGTTATGATGAGAGGCTGAGGGAATTAGACTTACTGTCACTCGAAGCTAGAAGAGTGAGGGGGATATGGTGACAGTCTTTAAATTCCTTCATGGTTATGGTAGAGTGGATAGGGATCGATATTTTGATATGGCTGGCTCTAGAACTAGAGGTCATAGTTTGAAGCTTCGTAAGAAAACTTGTTTGCAGGATGTAAGGAAATACTTTTTCAGTGTAAGAGTAGTTGATAATTGGAATTGGCTAAGCGAGGAGGTAGTTAATGCTATCTCAATCCATAGTTTTAAGGACAGGTATGATAAGTATCACTAAGTATAAAATGGAACCGATGAGGAGACGGGAAGATACGAGCTTTGGGCTCTTTCCCGTAAACACAATTAGGTAATCACAATTAGGTAATCACATTTAGTTTCCGTCTCTCACTTACTTTCATACCACATAACTCTGATCCATACATCACAGTTGGCACAACCACTTTTCATACAAAACTTTCTTAACATTCATTTCCAACCCTCTATTCTTCATCACTCCTTTCAATGCACCCAACACTTTACATCCTTCATTCACTCTGTGATACACATCTGCTTCCACTCCACCATTTGCAGCTATAACCGAGCCTAAATACTTAAACTGATTAACTTCCTCAAGTGTCTCTCCATTCAACATAGCATGCAATCCAGCACCATCCTCATTTCTTGTACACCTCATAACCTTACTCTTTCCCACATTCACTCCCAACTTCCTTCTCTCACACACCATGCCAAATTCTGACACTAACTGATACAGCTTCTCCTCTGAATCTGCCACCACCACAGAGTCATCTGCAAACAGCAACTGATTCAGCTCCCACTCGTTATCATCCCCATCTACCATTCTCAAACCTCGACCACGCACTCGCTCATTCACCTCTCTTACAACTCCATCAATATACAAATTGAACAGCCATGGTGACATCACACATCCCTGTCTCAGTCCCACACTCACTGGAAACCACTCACTCACTTCATTCCCTACCCTAACACAAGCTCTACTGCCCTCATACAAACTCTTCACTGCATGCAACAATTTTCCATTAATTCCATATAATCTCAAAACATTCCACATTGCCTCTCTATCAACTCTATCATATGCTTTCTCCAGATCCAAAAATGCAAAATACACATCCTTACCCTTTGCTAAATATTTCTCACATAACTGCCTAACTATAAAAATCTGATCTATACAACCTCTACCTCTCCTAAAACCACTCTGCACTTCCGCGATAACATATTCTGTCTTATCCCTAATCCTATTAACCAGTATCCTACCATACACTTTTCCTACCACACTCAACAAACTTATACCCCTAAAATTACTGCATTCATACATATCTCCCTTACCTTTGTATAGGGGCACTATACAGGCAATCACCCATTCCACTGGCACCAATGACAACATAAAGCATATATTAAACACTCTCACTAACCATTCCAATGCAGTCACACCCCCTTCTTTCAACATCTCCTCTCTCACACCATCCATTCGAGGTGCTTTACCTGCTTTCACTTCATACAATGCCCTTTTCACCTCCTCTCTTGTCATCTCTCTCTCATTTTCATCTCCCATTACTGGCCCTTGAACCGCCCCCCACTGCCACTATAGCTGCTTCTCTATCTTCATCAACATTCAGCAAGCACTCAAAATATTCTGCCCATCTTTTCCTTGCATCGTTCCCTATTAACATCTGTCCATTCACATCTTTGACTGTCTCTTCCATCCTCGATCCACCCTTCCTTACTCTCTTCACTTCTTTCCAAAACTTCTTTTTATTCTCCTCATATGACCTACTAAAATCCTGTCCCCACTTAACATTTGCCAACCTCTTCTCTTCCTCTACCTTCCGCTTGGTTTCCACATTTTTCTCCCTATATCTTTCATACTTCTCCCTACTTTTACACTGCAGCCATTCCTCAAAAGCCCTCTTTTTCTCTTCCACCTTCATTTTCACCCCTTCATTCCACCACTCGCTGCCCCTCCTCATGCCACCTCCAACAAACCTCTTTCCACACACATCACTTGCATGTCCCACAAAATATTCTTTCATCAACCCCCATTCCTCCCCTAACCTCCCAATTTCTCTTTCTTTCACCCTGTCATATGCCACTCTCAAACTGTCCTAATATTCCTGTCTCTTCTCTGGCTTTTTCAACTCTTCCACCTTCACTATTTCCTTCTACATCCCCCCACACTATTTCCCCACTCTTTTGCTATTACCACTTTTGCTTCAACCAAAAAATGATCAGACATCCCAGCAGCCACACCCCTGAATGCATGCACATCTTTCATTCTACCAACCATGCTCTTTGCTACCAAAACATAATCCATCAATGTTCTTTCTTTCACTCTTCCATTTGCCACTCTCATCCATGTATACTTCTTTATTAACTTCTTAAATAAACTATTTCCTATCACCAACTCTTACTCCACACACCTGGTACCCCATACTTTCCTACAACACCTTTTATCTCTCCATCACCAACTCTGGCATTCAAGTCACCCAACACAACTACATAGTTCCTTCTACTCAGACCATCCACACATCTAGTTAACTCATTCCAGAATTTATCCCGCTCTTCCTCACTTCTCTCACATCCTGGCTCATACGCACTAACAAAAGCCCAACATTCCTTTCCTATCCTAGCCCTCACCCACATCAGCCTAGATGACACTTCTTTAATTTCCACTACCTTATTTACCATCCATTCACTCAGCAATAATGCCACACCTTCTCTCGCTCTCCCCCTTTCAACCTTATTTACCATCCATTCACTCAGCAATAATGCCACACCTTCTCTCGCTTTCCCCCTTTCAATCCCAGACACCCTACCTGTCACATCACCAAATGCCACTTCTCCTTTTCCTTTCATCTTCGTCTCACACAATGCCAATACATCCATCCTCCTTCTACCAAACATATATCCAATCTCACATCTTTTACTCTCTATCGTACTACAACCACGCACATTTAGACACCCCAAAACTAGAGTTTGGGGAGAAGTTATTCTCCCCTCTACTCTCCATCTTCTTTGACGTTATCATCCCCATTTACCATTATCATCCCCATTTATATATATATATATATATATATATATATATATATATATATATATATATATATATATATATATATATATATATATATATATATATATATATATATATATATATATATATATATATATATATATATATATATATATATATATATATATATATATATATATATATATATATATATATATATATATATATATATATATATATATATATATATATATATATATATATATATATATATATATACACAGTGATCCCTCGTTTATCCTGGGGGTTCAGTTCCGGGATCACCGACGATAGGTGAAAATCCACGAAGTAGCAGCACCAAATTTATTACAGGTATTTTACATTTATTTTTACCTTTACTGTATAAACCCTCCCTGCACTGTTAACAACTCACCCATTACTTTATTTATAACAGCGCGCAAGCGTAAATTTATATGAGTGCGACAGGTGAGTTTACCATAAAGAACAGCGCGCAAGCGTAAAGCTATATGAACTTGATAGGTAAGCTTACCGTGAATGACGTGATGATGACGTTTACATACTGCATAGCCAATGGCAGCGGACAGCTTAGAAACCTCTTCCTTCCTTCAGCATATCTAACAGTTTTACCTTATCTGCTAGAGACAACATCTTTCTTTGCCACTTAGGCTTATTACCATAAGCCTTAGAAGATGAAGGACGCTTGAGGGAATTGCAGGGGTTGAAATACACAAGCAAAAGTTTCACAAAAACAAGCACAATGTATTAAGAGGCGTAACGTGAAAGGCGTACACGTGAGTAACTGAATGGGTGAGGCGAGAAAATGGAAGATCCTGGGAGAATCAAGCTTCAATCAAAAAGCCAATCAGACCCCAGTATACAGAGCACAATTCTGTGATTCGTCATCTCCCACCCATCAGCCAATAGCATACCGTGTGCTATCTCACGTAGGAGCAACCCTTTGCATTTTCCAATTCATTAAAAGTACTAATAAAGCAACTGTAAATTCACAGGAATATTATGTTATTTCCAAAATTTAAAAAGTAATTTGGGAAAGAACATAATATTCTTGTGTATTTACAATTGATTCATTAGTATTCCTATTTTCGTTATTAATAATTATTTCTTTTATTATGACCATTATTGTACCATTATTATTTTCATCTCATAATTAGCATTATATTATTATCTTTGTAATATATATATATATATATATATATATATATATAATATATATATATATATATATATATATATATATATATATATATATATATATATATATATATATATATATATACACACAGTAATCCCTCGCTATATTGCAATTCACCTATCGCGAATTCAGTGCATCGCTAATTTTTTTGCCGAGCAAAAAATAAATAAATAAAATAAAATAAAACAAATGATTGTGATACCAGGATGGGCCAAATAATAATAAAATAAAAACAGCCTTTATTGGGCCTGGACACAAAGAAAATGATAAAATAAAACATCCTTTATTGGGCCTGGGCACGAAGAATACATAAAGTAAAAAGAAACAGAGATGGAGAGTGTAATGACCTGTCAGATGTGAAGGGATTATAAAAGATGTGTAATGAATAACCAAGAATATTCAGCGTAGCTGGTGCCATGAGCCATCTTAAAAATGCATCCTCCTTCGCAGCTTTCAGAGGCAATCTTATTTTTTTCTTTTGGACAAATTGTTGCTGCTTACAAATAAACCAAACTTAATGATTTAGTGCAATTTCCCTAAACACTGACCTCTCTATATATAAACTGATATCGACTTCTCTGTTCTCTAAGTTAAGAACTAATTATCCTCATTCTAAGGAAAACATATAGGGAGATGATGCCGATAATAATGATACTGTATCGAGTGTTATTTTTACTACTTTATTTACTACTTTATATTAATATTATTGTTAACATTTTTATTACAGCATGATTATTTTCTAGGAAAGCTACATTTAATTTAACTGTATGTATTACCTTCTTACTTATTAGTTCAATTACATGTCGACTTATAAGTTACTCTTAATTGTAGAAGAATAACCATTGTACGAAAATGGAAATAAATGTTTGTTTCTTTGTTTGTTTGCTAGGTGAACGGCAGAAACCTCCAAAGTCTGTGCTGGGTTTTAATATACCTTTGCATTACTTTCATAATTTCTATTCCAAAACTTCTCCTTAGATCTTATTATTATTATTATTATTATTATTATTATTATTATTATTATTATTATTATTATTATTATTGGCGACAATAATTTTCCTTTGATGATGATTGAGGAGACTATTATTATTATTATTATTATTATTATTATTATTATTATTATTATTATTATTATTACGAATTTGTCATTAAAATGATTAACCGTCAACAAACTCTCTCTCTCAATGTCTTTCCTCATTTATTGTCGTCATCTTTCATTTCCTCTTTCTCGTTTAATTGTTTCCTCCTCCCCTGTTTCTTTCTTTTCTACTTTGATTGTCAATTGATGCATTCTTTTAAAGTTGGCCATCAGGAAATGGAGAGAGAGTGAATTTAAAACAGAGGGAAGTTTATTATTATCTCTCTCTCTCTCTCTCTCTCTCTCTCTCTCTCTCTCTCTCTCCTCTCTCTCTCTCTCTCTCTCTCTCTCTCTCTCTCTCTCTCTCTCTCTCTCTCTCTCTCTCTCTCTAGCTTTGTTGACTCCTCTTTTCCAATCTCAGCTATATGGCTTCCTTTATACATTAACCTGCTCCTTTTATTTCTTTATATCTTCCTTTGTTCATCTTTGTATACTGTATTTGTCTTTCTATCTATCCAGCTGTCTTAGTTTATTATATAGTATCTTTTGCTTAGTACTCTATTATCTCTGTATACAAAAATGAAACAAACTTTATTTTTAGTGTACTTCTCTAAATTTTCTATATGATAATAATAATAATGTCTACTTATAAGTCACTTTCAATCTTAGAAGAATAACCATTTTACAAAATTGGAAATAAATGTTTGCTTGTTTGTTTGCCTCCGTATCAGCTGATGTTTATTCAGGCACAATATCTTACTCATAAAATAGTTATATACTCACCCTATTTGGGGTTTACCTAATATTCAAGATTATAGTATTATTAATATCCCTTGGTTCTAATTATTATTCTATCTATCGACCAAGCTGCACGAAATCTTAATGTAAATAATGTCAGCAGACAGAAAAAGAAAAAGAATACAATTCGATCAAAGAATATGTATATCGTACTGTACATGGGAAACTTAAATTAAATATATATATTCTCTACACGCTATTTCCCTGACGATATTATATCGAAAGTTTGTTTACTGTTTGTTCTTAATGCTTTTTTCAGTCTCAATATCACGTTCATATAAATTTACGCTTGTGCGCTGTTATTAATAAAGTAAAGGGTGGTTTGTTAACAGTGCAAGGAGGGTTTATACAGTAAAGGTAAAATAAAATGTAGAATACCTATAAGAAATATGGTGCTCCTACTTTACGATTTTTAACCTATCGCGGTGGGTCCCGGAACCGAACCTCTGCGATAAATGAGTGAGCACTGTATATATATATATATATATATATATATATATATATATATATATATATATATATATATATATATATATATATATATATATATATATATATATATATATATATATATATATATATATATATATATATATACACACACACAAGGGTCCTTGGTGTACACTGTCCTTGAGTTACGATGTTTTGTGGTTACAACGCATCTCCCATAAATTATATTGCTTCTTTTCTGATAAATTTTGGCTTGTATTATGTCTCCCAAGTGTAAAGCAGATTCTTTTGATGGCAGTGCTTTGAAGAAAAGGAAAGCCATCATCATGAAAGTGAAAATGAGAGATAGTGAAATGCATGGAAAAGGGAGAAGCTTTTCCACTGTATTAGCAAAGGCGCTGACTTGGGTGTGTTCCAGCTTACACAAACATTCTGGTTACATCACACTTCAGGAATGGAACTCTTGACATAAGTCGAGAACCTCTGTGTGTATATACACCCAGTTCTTGGAATAACGTGAAGATAGGTTCTTAGAAGTGACGTGTAATGTAAAAATCGCATAATGTTACTAGTCATTTTCCATAAAAAACAATGATAATAGGCATAGATACTTTTCACTTAAAGGGCAACTGAACCAGATGAGCTCACCACAACACCTTGTACCACTCTCCAACACTCGCTTTCATACCTAGTGACGAAGTTATCGTATAGAGACACTGATTATCTAAGTCAGATTGATGTAAAATGCAACACAACGAAAGGATATCAAAACATCATCATTTATGACATTATTTTACTACAAATACTTACATAAAAGGGCAATTTTTTGCAGTTTATAGATTAGATAGAGCCCTTTCCTTTTACATCTGGCACCTGCAGACATTAAAGTTGACAGAAATTAGTAAACTAAAATCGTCCTCTTCACCCCCTCCCCCCTCCCAACCCAGGGTGTACCCTTAAAGGGCGACTGAGTCAGATGAGCTCACCACAACACCTAATACCACTCTTCCATCACTTGCCTCCATCCCTAGTGATGAAGTTATTGTATAGGAATGCTGATTACCCAAGTCAAGTTGATGCGGATATCAAAACATCGTCATTTATTACATTATTTTTCTATGAATACTTACATAAAAGGGCAATTTTTTTATGTTTATAGTTTAGATAGAGCCCTTTCCCTTTACACCTGGCACCAGCGCACGTTAAAGTTACCAGAAGTTAGTAAAACAGAAAATCATTCTTTTCACCCCATCCCCCCTCCCAACCAAGGGTGTCCCCTTAATTCCCATGTAAACGTATGCACATGACAGCAAGGTGGGAAAGTGCCTCCGAGGCAGTTGCTTATTTACTAAAATGAAAATTTTTTTTTCTAATATTTTGGCGGGCGTTATTCGTGTATTTCGCATTTTTTTATCAATATTTTTAGGTGGCGTTATTCGTGTATTTTGCATTTTTTTATTATTATTTTTTGGTGGCGTTATTCCAATTTCGCGTATTTTAAAAAAGTAAAAGGTGAGCTGACTGTATATATATATATATATATATATATATATATATATATATATATATATATATATATATATATATATATATATATATATATATATATATATATATATATATATATATATATATATATATATATATATATATATATATATATATAAATATACATATATAAAGAGAGAAAGAGAGAGAGAGAGATGAAAGCATTCTATTACAATGCCACTCTGTTCATATTAGAGTTTCCCCCAACCTCACTCGTGGCTTCGTTTTCGCATTTAATTCAACTCCCAATCTCATTTGGGGCCAACATATGGTAATGTGCTTATTTGATAATTGTTGGTCCGAATGAGATTGGGAGTTAAATTGAATGCAAAATCGAAGCCATGAGAAAGGTTGGGGGAAACTGTAATATGAACAGAGTGGCATTCAGAGAGAATGCGTTCATCCCTAGTATAGCAGATAAAAGCTGTAAGGAGTATTTCCTTTTTAGACCTTCTGTGGTGTAGTTGGTAGCGCCTTGGCATAGTAATTATATATCCTAGGTTCAACTCCTGGTCAGGGTAAAAATTATTCTTCTTTTCACATATGGTAATGTGCTTATTTGATTATTGTTGGTCCCGAATGAGACTGGGAGCTGAATTAAATCCGAAAACGAAGCCACATGTGAGGTTCGGGGAAACTGTAATATATATATATATATATATATATATATATATATATATATATATATATATATATATATATATATATATATATATATATATATATATATGTACACAGTAATCCCTCGCCATATCGCAATTCACCTTCCGCGAATTCAGTGCATTGCCGGCTTTTATGGCGAGCATATGTATTTTATATTGCAGATTTTCTGGGTATATCGTGGCAATCCACGATATGTGGAAATATTAAAATTTCCAGTATTTTCATTATTTTATTGATAAAAAAAGGATTTCCTTGCCTAAGAATAATAAAACAGTAAAAAATAGTAAAAAACATAAATTTAAACATGTAACTCACAGTATTGCACCATATAAATATGATACCGGTATCGGCATCTTGGAAAACGCAGAGGGTTGTACCTTTGTGAGATAGTACATTTTAAGATTTCCAGTATTTTCATTATTTTATTGATAAAAAAATAATGCTTCCTAGCCTAAGAATAATAAAACAGTAAAAAATAGTAAAAAACATAAATTTAAACATGTAACTCACGGTATTGTACCATATAAAATATGATACCAGTATCGGTGTCTGGAAAACGCAAGGGTCGCACTTACGTGAAATAGTACAGTACACGAGATGCTATTGTCTAATGGGTGGGAGACGACGAATCACAGAATTGTGTTCTGTATACTGGGGTCTGATTGGCATTTTGATAGAAGCTTGATTCTCCCAGTATCTTCCATTGTCTCGCCTCACCCATTAAGTTACTCATGTGTGCGCCTTTCACGTTGTGCCTCTTAATACGTTATGCTTGTGTTTTTTGTGAAACTGTTTCTTGTGTATTTCAACCCCTGCAATGCCGCCCAAGCATCCTTCATCTTCTATGGCTTCTGGTAGTGAGCTTAAGTGGCAAAGGAAGATATTGACCATAGTAGATAAGGTAAAACTGTTAGATATGCTGAAGGAAGGAAGAACTTTCTCGGATGTCGGCCGCCATTTCAGCATCAACGAATCTACTGTTAGCTACATCAAGAAGGAAGAGCGAATATCAGGAAGACAGCGACTCTTACTTTTAACAAAACAGCGAAGAGGGTCATAACACCCCACAAGAAGATAATAGTGCGGATGGAATACACACTATAAACCCAAAGACGACAGTGGCAGCCGTGATGAGAATGAGAAAGAAGACATGGAAGACCCAAAATCATGACCGTCCAGCAATTCTCCACCGAGGAAACCATCATTCATTGCTAGCAAGGGATGGTTCGCCAAATTTCAAAAATGCTTTGGCCTAAGGACCGTTTTGGTGCATGGCGATGCTGCCTCTGCAGATACAGCTACAGCTGAAGATTATGTGAACAACGACTTAAAGAAAATTATCGAGGAAGGCGGTTATGCTCCTGAGCAAGTGTTGAACATGGATGAGACTGGGTTATTTTGGAAGAGAATCCCATCTCGCACTTTTCTTTTCAAAGAAGAAGCTAAAGCCCCTGGATTTAAAGTGCTCAAATACCGCATTACCCTCGTCATGCGCGGGAATGCTGCGGACTTTGTACTAAAGCCAGGACTTATCTACAAGTCAAAGAACCCTAGGGCTTTGAAGAATAAAAACAAGAATCAACTGCCACTGTATTGGATGCATAACCCTAAGGCCTAGATCACGAAAAGCCTCACATCGAACTGGTTTTACCAATACTTTATCCCTCAGGTCAGTGTTTATCTTGCGGAGAATGGCCTTGAATTTACAGTCCTTTTGTTGATGGAAAATGCTGGTGGCCACGCAACTGATCTCCATTATGATGGTGTTCAGGTAGAGTTCCTGCCACCAAATACAACATCACTGATCCAGCCTATGGATCAAGGCGTTATTCGTGCGTTCAAGGCCCTCTACACAAGAAATGCCCTGGCGAACCTGGTTTACTCCATGAATGCAGACAAAGAATTCGCACTGAAGGCATACTGGCATAATTACACGATTGCTACAAGCCTTCAAAATATTCATAATGCACTCAAAGAGATGAAGCCAGCCACAATCAATGCCAGCTGGAAGAAATTGTGGCCCGAAGTCATCTACGACTACAAGGGGTTTGCTCCTGACGAAGTGCATAACTCGGCAGATGAGAAAGCTATGAAGTTGGCTGCATTGCTAGGAGGAGAAGGCTTTAAAGATATGACTCACGAAGACGTCAATGAATTGATCGACTGCCACTCGCAGCTGTTGACTGATGAAGACTTGGAGGAAATGATAAAATCAGTGAACAAAGAAGAGCAAGAACAACAACAGCAAGCACATGCTGAAGTCGAAGACCCTGGCCTTACTCGAACAGCTGGCAGCCATGTATAACATGGCAAAAGAACTCCAACAACTGTCGCAGGAGTATGATGATGATATGGTTCGTTCGGTGCAATTCTGCAATATTATCGACGATGCCATGACTCCTTACAAGAATATCTTCTCACAAAAGAAGAAACATCGATAGCAACTCCCCATTACCACGTTCTTCTCTCGCAAAAGGCAGCCATCAAGCTGTCTTTTATGCGGTGGGCAACAGGTGTACACTGGGACATGCATGGTGGTAGTAAGCAAGAGGATATGTGAGAACGAACCTCTATCTGCAAACGTTTTTGCTCTAGCACGCTTTTTCCTTGACGATATTATATTGCAAGTTTGTTTGCTGTTTGTTCTTAATGCTTTTTTTTCCATTCTCTCCATAATATTCGATTGCATTAAGTGGTAGAAGAGGAGGAGGAGGAGGGAGAATGAATCTCTATCTGCAAACGTTTCTCCGCCTCCGTATCAGCTGATGCACCCTCACACGCTATTTCCCTGACGATATTATATCGCAAATTTGTTTGCTGTTTGTTCTTAATGCTCATCCATGTACTGTACTTAGCATTTTTTTCATTCTCTCCATAATATCCAATTGCATTAAGCTGTAGAAGAGGAGGAGGATGCGAGAGAATGAACCTCTATCTACAAACGTTTTGCCACCTCCGTATCAGCTGATGCACCCTGGCACACTATTTCTCTGACGATATCATATCGCAGGTTTGTTTGCTGTTTGTTCTTAATGCTTTTTTTCCATTCTCTTCATAATATCTGACCGCATCAACCGATAGAAGAGGAGGAGGATGAGGGAGAAGGAACCTCTATCTACAAACGTCTTGCCACCTCCGTATCAGCTGATGCGGTCTTGCATGCTTTTATCCTGACGATATACAAATCTTAACACAAATACAGTTACAACAAGCAATATATCCATGCAGTAAGCTGGGTAAAGAGACACTGAAGCACATGGCAGCATGGCGGAAAAGTGCCTCCAAGGCAGCCGATTATTTACTAAAATGAAATTTTTTTTTCTCATATTTTGCATGGGTGTTATTCGTCTATTTTGTATTTTTTTACTATTATTGTTTAGGGGCGTTATTCCAACTTCACGGATTATAAATGCACATAAAAAGCGAACTAGGCATATATATATATATATATATATATATATATATATATATATATATATATATATATATATATATATATATATATATATATATATATATATATATATATATATATATATACAGTGCTCCCTCATTTATCACGGGGGTTCGGTTCCAGGACACGCCGCGACACGTGATATTATGATGATTGAAAAAAGAATTAAGAACAAACAGCAAACAAACTTTTGATATAATATCGTCAGGGAAATAGCATGTAGTGTATATATATATATATATATATATATATATATATATATATATATATATATATATATATATATATATATATATATATATATATATATATATATATATATATATATATATATATATATATATATATATATATATATATATATATATATATATATATATATATATATATATATATATATATATATATATATATATATATATATATATATATATATATATATATATATATATATATATATATATATATATATATAATATATATATATATATATATATATATATATATATATATATATATATATATATATATATATATATTTTATTTAAGTTTCCCATGTATAATACGATATATGTTTTCTTTGAATTAATTGAATACATTTTCTTTTCCTCTCTGGTGACTTTATTTACACTAAGATTTCGTGCAGCATGGTCGATAGATAAAATAATGTTTAGAACCAAGGAATATTAAAAATACTAAAATCTTTAAAAGTAGATAAACCCCAAATAGGGTGAGTAAATAAATATTTTAAGAGTAAGAAATTGTGCCTGAATAAGCATCAGCTGATACAGAAGCAAACAAACAAACATTTATTTCCATTTTTGTACAATGGTTATTCTTTTGTTTCATTTTTGTATAAAAAGGTAACAGAGTACTATCTAAGCCAAGGATAATATATAATAACCTAAGACAGCTAGATAGATAGGAATGCAAATATACAGAGATGAACAAAGGAAAATATAAATAAAATAAACAAGTTAATGTATAAGAGAAGCCACATAGCTGAGATTGGAGGCAAGGAGTCAACAAAGCGAGAGAGAAAAAAAATCTATAAATAAACTACCTTCTGTTTTAAATTCACTCTCTTTCTTCATTTCCTGACAGAACTTTAAAAGTATGCATCCATTTGCCATCAAAGTAGAGAAGAAAGAAACAGGGGAAGAAGAAATCAAATGAGAAAAAGGAAATGAAAGATGATGACAATAAATGGAGAAAGACGTTGACAGAGAGAGAGAGAGACTACTATAAAACAGAATGGAAATCGGTTAAGCAGGAAACACACACACGCACACATACACACAAACTTATTAGAATTTTATGATGAGGTAAGCCGAATCTTACAGGAAAGAGAGGGCTGGGCAGATTGAATATTCCTAGACTTCCAGAAATCGTTTGACACTGTTACACATGGGAGACTTATTAGGAAGCTGCAAGCAATGGCTAGAATAGGTGGAAATGTCTTGGAATGGATAAAAACTTACTTAGAAGGAAGGGAACAGAGGGTTAGAGTAAGACACTCAGTGTCTGAATGGAGAAGAGTTAGTAGTGGAGTTCCACAGGGTTCAGTTTTAGGGCCACTTTTGTTCCTTGTATATGTAATTGACCTACCAGAGTCTGTAAATTCACTCATGAATATGTTTGCAGATGATGCAAAGATTGTGAGGAAAGTAGGAAACGAGAACAATGGTAGAGAACTTCAGGAAGATCTAAATAGTCTGCACGAGTGTTCAGAAAAGGGGCTAATGAAATTCAATACTTCAAAATGTAAGGTAATGAGAATGGGTACAAGTGCAAGAAGGCCAAAGCTTGACTACTTGGTGACTGGAGTACAACTTGAAGAGACAGAAAATGAGAGAGATCAAGGAGTAAACATACTGGCAGATTTGTCTCCAGAAGTACATATAAATGGCATAGTAAGGGCAGCATATGCATTCCTATCAAATGTAAAGGTAGATTTCAGGCACATGGACAAGGAAATGTTCAGAAATATTTATGTAACCTATGTGAGGCCAAAACTCGAATATGCAGCCCCCTTTTGGAATCCGCACTTGAAAAAGCAAATAGCTAAGCTTGGAAAAGTTCAAAGACATGCCACGAAACTGGTGCCAGAAATACGTAATCTCAGTTATGATGAGAGGCTGAGGGAATTAGACTTACCATCACTTGAAGCTAGAAGATTGAGGGGGGGATATGGTGACAGTCTTTAAATTCCTTCATGGATATGATAGAGTGGATAGGGATCGACATTTTGATATGGCAGGCTCTAGAACTTGAGGTCATAGTTTGAAGCTTCGTAAAAAAAACTTCTTTGCAGGATGTAAGGAAATACTTCTCCAGTGTAAGAGTAGTTAATAATTGGAATTCGCTAAGCGAGGAGGTAGTTAATGCTATCTCAATCAATAGTTTTAAGGACAGGTATGATAAGTATCACTAAGTACAATATGGAACCGACTTGGAGACGAGAAGATACGAGCTTTGGGCTTCTTTCCCGTAAACATAATTAGGTAATCAAGAAACCAGAATTTCTAAACAAGAAGATAAAAACAAACAGCTGAATGACAACCTAAATGAATTAGATGTTAGTTCACTGCTCTCTTCTGAGAGAGACGAGATTGCAGCTTGGAATGTCCAGATTAAGGAAAACATTGAACAGTTTATAAAAGAGTTCCAGGAGCTGAATGTGGAACATGATGCCATGAAAACTTCCTTTGCTGATGCACTAAAGGGGAATATGGCAGTAAAAGAGGCTGTAAAAGTGGTGGCACTGGAAAACATACAAACAGTTGACTATAAAGAAACAGTAATCAAAAAAATGAAAGACGCTGTGATGGAAAGGGCAAATCCACTACTTAAACAGGTACTTGATAAAGAGAAGACAGTGGTAATCTCAGGCATAAGCGAATCCCAGGAGCCAACATGGCAGGGAAGACTTGAAGAAAATAAAGCTAGGGTTGTAGGCCTGATAAGAAACCTTGGAGTAGCTTGTGGTCCTGAGGATATTTAAACATTCACCAACAAGGCAAATATTCGAGGGAAGGAAAGCCGAGACCAACAAAAGTAACCTTTGAGAGAGGGGAAACATGTAGGGAAATATTGTTGAGAAAAAAAAGTCTAAAAGACCTTCAAGAATTCAAAGAAGTGTTCAATAGATGATACAGAACACAGGAAGATATGGGAAAGATCAGAAACTTGTTGGAAGAGGCAAGAGGGTTAAATGAGGAAAGAAATGAAGAAGAGAAGAAAAATTTTCATTTCAGAGTTCTTCCAGACAAAGGGGAGATAAAGAAGATAATGACAGAAGATCAGGGGATGGGGCCTCAATAAGATTGTTATACACAAATGCTGATGGATTAGCTGGTAAGGCAGTAGAATTAAAAGATAGGATTCACAACAGTAAGGCAGATATGGTAGCAATTACAGAGACTAAGATGAGTGAGGACATAAACAGTGTCACAGTTTTTTCTAAGGGCTTCAGTATATTAAGGGTTGAAAGATCTGAGAGGACTGGTGGAGGGATAACACTGCTCATAAGTGAAAGGATTCAAGTTGAAGAAATAAACTTGGCTATAGAAAGTGAGTTCAAGGAATTTCTTGTTGCTCGCATAAATACTGGGTCAGAGAGCATTATAATAACTGTTGTATATAACCCACCAAGGAACCAGAATAGGCTAGAAGTTTATGAGGAAAGTCATATAGGTACTATTGAAGTCATAAACTCAGTTGTTAACATGGCCCAGGAGAGAAAATGTAGGATTTTGATTATGGGAGATTTTAATCATAAAGAGATAGATTGGATAAATCTTGACCCACACTGTGGTGAGGACTCATTTGGGACAAGATTCCTAGATTGCGTACAAGGGAATTTCCTACACCAACATGTAATGGAACCAACGAGGGCCAGGGGTGGGGATGAGCCATCACTACTTGATCTAGTATTCACAGATAATGTGTTGGATATTGAAAAAAATGAGTATGAACCACCAATTGGAAAGAGTGACCACTGTGTGTTGTTGATGGAGTATATCAATGAAGATATTCTGCCTGAGAGCAGAGGCACTGAGGACATGAGGAGGAACTATCCGAAAGGAGATTACATCAAAATTAATGAGCTTTTTGCAGTTATTGACTGGAGAACCTTATTTTACAACAAATCTGTACATGAAATGTGTGACATCTTTTGTGAGAAATATGGGAAGATAGTAGATTGCTGCATACCTTTCACTAAAGTAGGTGTAATTCATGCCAGCGAGAAATGGTTCGATAATGAGTGTAAAAGAGCTAAGGAGTGGAAAGACAAATGCTGGAAAAGGATTAGGAGGAGAAAAAACATAAATGCCTGGCAAACCTAAAAAAGAGCAAGAAATGACTACCTAAGTAAAAGAAGAGAGGCAGAGAGAGACTATGAGAGGGACATCACCAGGAAGGCTAAAGAAAATCCCAAGCTTTTCCACAGCTTTATCAGAGGAAAACTGAAGGTAAAACAACGGGTTTTAAGGCTACAGGGAGCGGATGGAAGAATCACTGAGATGGATGAAGAGATCTGCAAAGAATTGAACAAGGAGTTTCAGTCAGTATTTACAGTAGAAAATACCCCAACCCCTCAGATTGTTGAGATAGAAGCTCAAGGGTCGGTATTAGAAAACATCAACCTTACAGCCACAGAGGTATGCAAAGCGCTGATGGATTTAGATATTCATAAAGCTACAGGTCCTGATGACATATCCCCTCATGTACTTAAAATATGTGCAAACTCAATATCAGTGGCACTGGGTATCATATTTAAAAAGTCACTGGAGTCAGGGGAGATTCCAAGATGCTGGAAAGAAGCAAATGTGATACCTATCTTCAAAAAGGGAAGGAGGGATACGGCTCTGAACTATAGACCAGTTTCCTTGACCAGCATAGTTTGCAAAGTTATGGAGAAACTACTAAGGAAACATATCTCTCTTCACTTGGAATCCTTCAACTTTTTGTCAGTGAGGCAACATGGCTTCAGAGAAGGTAGATCAACAGTAACAAACTTATTAGAATATTATGATGAGGTAAGCCAAATCTTACAGGAAAGAGAGGGCTGGGCAGATTGCATATTCCTAGACTTCCAGAAAGCGTTTGACACTGTTCCACATGGGAGACTTATTAGGAAGCTGCAAGCAATGGCGAGAATAGGTGGAAATGTTTTGGAATGGATAAAAACTTACTTAGAAGGAAGGAAACAGAGGGTTAGAGTAAGACACTCAGTGTCTGAATGGAGAAGAGTTAGTAGTTGAGTTCCACAGGATTCAGTTTTAGGGCCACTTTTGTTCCTTGTATATGTAAATGACCTACCAGAGTCTGTGAATTCATTCATGAATATGTTTGCAGATGATGCAAAGATTGTGAAGAAAGTAAAAAACGAGAACAATGGTAGAGAACTTCAGGAGGATCTAAATAATCTGCATGAGTGGTCAGAAAAGTGGCTAATGAAATTCAATACTTCAAAATGTAAGGTAGTGAGAATGGGTACAAGTGCAAGAAGGTCCAAGCTTGACTACTCGGTGGCTGGAGTACAACTTCAAGAGACAGAAAATGAGAGAGATCTAGGAGTAAATATACTGGTAGATTTGTCTCCAGAAATACATATAAATGGCAGAGTAAGGGCAGCATATGCATTCTTATCAAATGTAAGGGTAGCCTTCAGGCACATGGACAAGGAAATGTTCATAAATATTTATGTAACCTATGTGAGGCCAAAACTCGAATATGCAGCCCCCTTTTGGAATCCGCACCTGAAAAAGCACATAGCTAAGCTTGAAAAAGTTCAAAGACATGCCACGAAACTGGTGCCAGAAATACGCAATCTCAGTTATGATGAGAGGCTGAGGGAATTAGACTTACCATCACTCGAAGCTAGAAGAGTGAGGGGGGAGATGGTGACAGTCTTTAAATTCCTTTATGGTTATGATAGAGTGGATAGGGATTGATATTTTGATATGGCTGGCTCTAGAACTAGAGGTCATAGTTTGAAGCTTCGTAAGAAAACTTCTTTGCAGGATGTAAGGAAATACTTTTTCAGTGTAAGAGTAGTTGATAATTGGAATTCGCTAAGCGAGGAGGTAGTTTATGCTATCTCAATCCATAGGTTTAAGGACAGGTATGATAAGTATCACTAAGTATAAAATGGAACCGATCAGGAGACGGGAAGATACGAGCTTTGGGCTCTTTCCCGTAAACACAATTAGGTAATCACAAGTAGGTAATCACTTCAGGAGGATCTAAATAATCTGCATGAGTGGTCAGAAAAGTGGCTAATGAAATTCAATACTTCAAAATGTAAGGTAATGAGAATGGGTACAAGTGCAAGAAGGCCCAAGCTTGACTACTCGGTGGCTGGAGTACAACTTCAAGAGACAGAAAATGAGAGAGATCTAGGAGTAAACATACTGGCAGATTTGTCTCCAGAAATACATATAAATGGCATAGTAAGGGCAGCATATGCTCTTATCAAATGTAAGGGTAGCCTTCAGGCACATGGACAAGGAAATGTTCAGAAATATTTATGTAACCTATGTGAGGCCAAAACTCGAATATGCTGCCCCCTTTTGGAATCCGCACTTGAAAAAGCACATAGCTAAGCTTGAAAAAGTTCAAAGACATGCCACGAAACTGGTGCCAGAAATACGAAATCTCAGTTATGATGAGAGGCTGAGGGAATTAGACTTACCATCACTCGAAGCTAGAAGAGTGAGGGGGGATATGGCGACAGTCTTTAAATTCCTTCATGGTTATGATAGAGTGGATAGGGATCGATATTTTGATATGGCTGGCTCTAGAACTAGAGGTCATAGTTTGAAGCTTCGTAAGAAAACTTCTTTGCAGGATGTAAGGAAATACTTTTTCAGTGTAAGAGTAGTTGATAATTGGAATTCGCTAAGCGAGGAGGTAGTTAATGCTATCTCAATCCATGGTTTTAAGGACAGGTATGATAAGTATCACTAAGTATAAAATGGAACCGATCAGGAGACGGGAAGATACGAGCTTTGGGCTCTTTCCCGTAAACACAATTAGGTAATCACAATTAGGTAATCACACACACTCATTCGGGGCAAGATTCCTAGATTGCGTACAAGGGAATTTCCTACACCAACGTGTAATGGAACCAACAAGAGCTAGGGGTGGGGATGAGCCATCACTACTTGATCTAGTGTTCACAGATAATATGTTGGATATTGAAAAAATTGAGTATGTACCACCAATTGGAAAGAGTGACCACTGTGTGTTGTTGATGGAGTATATCATTGAAGATATTCTTCCTGAGAGTAGAGGCACTGAGGACATGAGGAGGAACTATCCGAAAGGAGATTACATCAAAATTAATGAGCTTTTTGCAGTTCTTGACTGGAGAACCTTATTTTACAACAAATCTGTACAAGAAATGTGTGACATCTTTTGTGAGAAATATGGGAAGATAGTAGATTGCTGCATACCTGTCACCAAAGTAGGTGTAATTCATGCCAGAGAGAAATGGTTCGATAATGGGTGTAAAAGAGCTAAGGAGTGGAGAGACAAATGCTGGAAAAGGCATAGGAGGAGAGAAAACATAAATGCCTGGCAAACCTACAAAAGAGCAAGAAATGACTACCTAAGTAAAAGGAGAGAGGCATAGAGAGACTATGAGAGGGACATCACCAGGAAGGCTAAAGAAAATCCCAAGCTTTTCCACAGCTTTATCAGAGGAAAACTGAAGGTAAAAGAACAGGTTTTAAGGCTAAAGAGAGCTGATGGAAGCATCACTGAGATGGATGAAGAGATCTGCAAAGAATTGAACAGGGAGTTTCAGTCAGTATTTACAGTAGAAAATACCCCAACCCCTCAGATTGCAGTGATAGAAGCTCAAGGGCCGGTATTAGAGAACATCAACCTTACAGCCACAGAGGTATGCAAAGCGCTGATGGATTTAGATGCTCATAAAGCTACAGGTCCTGATGACATATCCTCTCATGTGCTTAAAAAATGCGCAAACTCAATATCATTGGCACTAAGTATCATATTTAAAAAGTCACTGGAGTCAGGGGAGATTCCAAGATGCTGGAAAGAAGCAAATGTGATACCTATCTTCAAAAAGGGAAGGAGGGATACGGCTCTGAACTATAGACCAGTTTCCTTGACCAGCATAGTCTGCAAAGTTATGGAGAAACTACTAAGGAAACATATCTCTCTTCACTTGGAATCCTACAACTTTTATTCAGTGAGGCAACATGGCTTCAGAGAAGGTAGATCAACAGTAACAAACTTATTAGAATTTTATGATGAGGTAAGCCAAATCTTACAGGAAAGAGAGGGCTGGGCAGATTGCATATTCCTAGACTTCCAGAAAGCGTTTGACACTGTTCCACATGGGAGACTTATTAGGAAGCTGCAATCAATGGCTAGAGTAGGTGGAAATGTTTTGGAATGGATAAAAACTTACTTATAAGGAAGGGAACAGAGGGTTAGAGTAAGACACTCGGTGTCTGAATGGAGAAGAGTTAGTAGTGGAGTTCCACAGGGTTCAGTTTTAGGGCCACTTTTGTTCCTTGTATATGTAAATGACCTACCAGAGTCTGTAAATTCATTCATGAATTTGTTTGCAGATGATGCAAAGATTGTGAAGAAAGTAAAAAACGAGAACAATGGTAGAGAACTTCAGGAGGATCTAAATAATCTGCATGAGTGGTCAGAAAAGTGGCTAATGAAATTCAATACTTCAAAATGTAAGGTAATGAGAATGGGTACAAGTGCAAGAAGGTCCAAGCTTGACTACTCGGTGGCTGGAGTACAACGTCAAGAGACAGAAAATGAAAGAGATCTAGGAGTAAACATACTGGCAGATTTGTCTCCAGAAATACATATAAATGGCATAGTAAGGGCAGCATATGCATTCTTATCAAATGTAAGGGTAGCCTTCAGGTACATGGACAAGGAAATGTTCAGAAATATTTATGTAACCTATGTGAGGCCAAAACTCGAATATGCAGCCCCCTTTTGGAATCCGCACTTGAAAAAGCACATAGCTAAGATTGAAAAAGTTCAAAGACATACCACGAAACTGGTGCCAGAACTACGCAATCTCAGTTATGATGAGAGGCTGAGGGAATTAGACCTACCATCACTCGAAGCTAGAAGAGTGAGGGGGGATATGGTGACAGTCCTTAAATTCCTTCATGGTTATGATAGAGTGGATAGGGATCGATATTTTGATATGGCTGGCTCTAGAACTAGAGGTCATATTTTGAAGCTTCGTAAGAAAACTTCTTTGCAGGATGTAAGAAAATACTTTTTCAGTGTAAGAGTAGGAGGTAGTTAATGCTATCTCAATCAATAGCTTTAAGGACAGGTATGATAAGTATCACTAAGTATAAAATGGAACCGATCAGGAGACGGGAAGATACGAGCTTTGGGCTCTTTCCCGTAAACACAATTAGGTAATCACACACACACACACACACACACACACACACACACACACACACACACACACACACACACACACACACACACATATATATATATATATATATATATATATATATATATATATATATATATATATATATATATATATATATATATATATATATATATATATATATATATATATATATATATATATATATATATATATATACAGTAATCCCTCATTATATCGTGGTTCACCTATCGCGGATTCACTCTATCACGGTTTTTTGGCGAGTTTTTTTTTTGGGGGGGTATATACAAAAATATTAAAATTTTAAGAAATAAAAATTTCCAGTATTTTCATTATTTTATTGAAAACCAAAATTTTCATTATTTTATTGATACAAAAAGTATTTCCAAGCCTAAGAATAATGAAATAGTAAGAAATAGTAAAAAAAAAACATAAATTTTAACATGTAACTCTGAACCATAGAAAGTACGATACCGGTATCAGCGTTTCCGAAACCCAAAGGGTCACACCTACGTGAGCTAGCATATATTAAAATTTCCAGTAGTTTCATGATTTTATTGATATAAAATATGTATTTCTTAGCCTAAGAATAATAAAACAGTAAAAAACATAAATAATCACAGTATTACACCATGTAAAATATTATACCGGCATTAGCGTTTTGGAAAACGAAAAGGGTCGCACCTACATGATCTAGTACATATTGAAATATTCATTATTTTATTGATGAAATAAGTATTTCCTAGACTAAGAGTAATAAAACTAAAAAATAGTAAAAAACAAATTTATACATATACACTCACAGTATTGCACCATGTGAAAAACTGTACAATAGCGTACACTGTATTGGCGTCTTGGAACACGCAAAGGCTCGCACCTACGTGAGATAGTTCATGGAATGCTATTGGCTGAAAGGGTGGGAGACGACGAATCACAGAATTGTTTTTCTGTATGTTCTGTATCACGGGGTCTGATTGGCATTGTGATTGAAGTTGGTTCTCCCACTATCTTCCATCGTCTCGCCTCACTTGTTCAGTCTAACTGACATGTGTGCAGTTCGCGTTATGGTTATTAATATGTTATGCTTAAGGGGTTGGGTTCTTTCGATAACAGTCTCCTATGCCTCAAAAGGCCCCTCTTTAATTTCAAGTGACTCTTGCAGATCTTCTTTAACGTGTGATTTACAAGACATTTCCTCTACTGGGGGAGCATCAATATCATTTCCTTTGCCTTAACAGACTCTTTAATTTCAAGCGGCTTCTTCAGATCTTCTTTAACGTGAGATTTACAAGATTTCCTCTACTGGGGGAGCATCAGTATCGTTTCCTTTGCCTCAACAGACTCCTCTTTAATTCAAGCAGCTTCTGCATATCTTCTTTAACGTGTGATTTAAGAGATTTCCTCTACTTGGGAGCACTAGTGTCATTTTAACAGTTTTCAATGCCATCCACCTCCATCACAGAAGGAGAAGGAACACAATTGGTTTCTGAAGACTGACCTGAATTGAGACCAGTTTGTACAAAGTACAAAGTACCATTGTATTTCAAAACATCACTGATAGGATACTTGGCCTCTCCACTTCAATATTTTTCATAATGATCAAGAGTTTTCCTACGTACTGTATATTCAATTCACTTCGTAACTGAGCCATGAGGAAATCAAAGAACCTGGCCTTACACTCGAGCATCTGGCAGCCCTGTATGAACACGTGACAGCACTCCAACAACTCTCACGAGAACATGATGATAATATGGTTCGTTCACGGTAAGTTTACCTATCACTTTCATATACAAAAACATTTAAATTTATGCTTGCACGCTGTTATTAATAAAGAAAAGGGTGGTTTGTTAACAGTACAGGGAGGGTTTATACAGTAAACGTAAAAATAAATGCAAAATACCTATGTACATATAGGGTGATCCTACTTCGTGGAAATTCACCTATCGCAGTCAGTCCCGGAACCGAACCCCCGCGATAAACGTGGGATCACTGAATATATATATAATTAATATGCTAATATATATGCTATTGCATAGTAAAGTTTCTCCCTTTTTTTATGCACTTCACAATATCTTATTTTCACTTCCATGATGATGGCTTTCTCTTTCTTCGAAGCACTGCCATCAGAGGAATCTGCTTTAAGCTTGGGAGATATAATACAGGCCAAAATTTATGTATATATATACAGTGCTCCCTCGTTTATCGAGGGGGTTCGGTTCCGGGACCGGCCGCGATAGGTGAAAATCCACGAAGTAGAAGCACAATATATACATACTTATTTTACATTTATTTTTACCTTTACTGTATAAACTCTCCCTGCACTGTTAACAAACCACTCATTACTTTATTAATATCAGCGTGCAAGATTAAATTTATATGAATGTGATAGGTAAACTTACCGTGAATGAGGTGATGATGATGTGTACATACTCCATAGCCAAACACCCCACAGCCAATGACAGCTTTACGGCTGCTTTTTGCGAGAAAAGAACATGGTAATGGGGAGTTGCTGTCGCTGTTTTTTCTTTTGTGCAAAGATGGTCTTGTAAGGAGTCATGGCATCATCGATAATAATGCAGAAGGTCACCAAACAAAACTATCTTATCGTCATGCTCCTTAGACAGTTGTTGGAGTTCTTGCACATGCTAAACATGGCTGCCAGACGTTTCAGTGTAAGGCCATGTTCTTCGACTTCGTGCATTTCCTCTGGTTTTTCTTCTTTCTTTTCTTCTCTCGCTGATTTTGTAATTTCCTCCAAGTCTTCATCAGTCAAAGGCTGCGAGTGGCAGTTAATCAGTTCATTCGCATCTTTGTGAGTCATATCTTTAAAGCCTTCTCCTCCTAGAAATGCAGCCAACTTCACAGCTTTCGCAACCGCCGAGTTATGGACTTCGTCGGGAGTGAATCCCTTGTAGTCGTAGATGACTTCGGGCCACAATTTCTTCCAGCTGGCATTGATTGTGGCCGGCTTCATCTCTTTGACTGCATTCTGAATATTTTGAAGGCATGTAGCAATTGTGTAGTTATGCCAGTATGTCTTCAGTACGAGTTCTTTTTCCGCATCCATGGAGTCAACCAGGTTTACCAGGGCATTTCGTGTTAGAGGGCCTTGAACACTGGTAAGGCAGTAGAATTAAAAGATAGGATTTAAAACAGTAAGGCAGATATAGTAGCAATTACAGAGACTAAGATGAGTGAGGACATAAACAGTGTCACAGTTTTTCCTAAGGGCTTCAGAATACTAAGGGTTGAAAGATCTGAGAGGACTGGTGGAGGGATAGCACTGCTCATAAGTGAAAGGATTCAAGTTGAAGAAATAAACTTGGCTATAGAAAGTGAGTTCAAGGAATTCCTTGTTGCTCGCATAAATACTGGGTCAGAGAGCATTATAATAACTGTTGTATATAACCCACCAAGGAACCAGAATAGGCTTGAAGTTTATGAGGAAAGTCATATAGGTACTATTGAAGTCATAAACTCAGTTGTTAACATGGCACGGGAAAAAAAATGTAGGATTTTGATTATGGGAGACTTTAATCATAAAGAGATTAGACTTACCATCACTCGAAGCGAGAAGAGTGAGGGGGGGATATGGTGACAGTCTTTAAATTCCTTCATGGTTATGATAGAGTGGATAGGGATCGATATTTTGATATGGCTGGCTCTAGAACTAGAGGTCATAGTTTGAAGCTTCGTAAGAAAACTTGTTTGCAGGATGTAAGGAAATACTTTTTCAGTGTTAGAGTAGTTGATAATTGGAATTCGCTAAGCGAGGAGGTAGTTAATGCTATCTCCATCCATAGTTTTAAGGACAGGTATGATAAGTATCACTAAGTATAAAATGGAACCGATCAGGAGACGGGAAGATAAGAGCTTTGGGCTCTTTCCCGTAAACACAATTAGGTAATCACATGAATAATGCCTTGATCCATAGGCAGAATCAGTGATGTCGTATTCGGTGGCAGGAACTGTACTTGAACACTGTCATATTCGAGATCAGTTGCGTGGCCACCAGCATTATCCATCAAAAGAAGGACTTTAAATTCAAGGCCCTTCTTTGCAAGATAAACTTTCATCTGAGGGATAAAGGACTGGTGAAACCAGTCCGATGTGAGGCTTTTCACGATCCAGGCCTTAGGGTTATGCATCCAATACACTGGCAGCAGATGCAGTGATAATTACTGCAGAGGCTCCAAACTCCCTAAAGCCCAATACCATCAATGCCTGCTGGAAGGCTTTATGGAGTAAAGTAAAAGACTTCAAAGGCTACCCTACAGTCGATCGAAGTCAAGAAGATTTTCAAGACAGCCCAAGAAGTTGGTGGGGAATGCTTCTCTGGTTTAGTTGCAGAAGATATTTAACACATTAACGAACACCGACAACTCCTTAGCAACACCGACATAGAGGATGTGGTGCAATTTTTGGCAGAAGAGGAAGCTGAAGCCTCAGAGGAAGTTAAGTCTGGGTATGCAGAATAGATGCTGGATATTCTCTGGAGACTTGCTGAAAGCACAAATTTAAAAATCTTGTGAAAGGATATGACCCTTTAATGCAATGAGGCATAGCTGTCAACTGGGGCCATCACAGCTAGCCTTGCACCAGTTCAGTATCTCTATGATGAAGCCAAAAGAAAGAGGATGCAGCTTTCTATAACTCTGTTCCTCTCCCCAGAACCTGCAACTGTAATGTCACCTACCACTCATGATAATCCTCAGCCATCACCCTCCACAGCACCTGAGTTTACACCTCACATCACTCCTCAACCATCAATCTCCACATCAGCTGACTCTACGCATCCTTAAAAACGCTGCCATGCTCTATTTAAAGATGGTATAGATGACCCTTCTGACTTGTTGTCAGAAGCATCAAGTTAGATTGTCTCATCTTTTCCCAAAAATCTACGTTGTCAACATCATCACCTCAGAGTTTGGCTCTTGGTAAGTCTTAACTTATTTATTGTAATAATCAAGAGAACAAAAACATGAATCATCACTAAACTCTTCGTTCTTTCAATTGACTATTATATTTCTTAAGCTTTTTTCTTAGCACTGTTATTGTGATTATTGTTAATTTTTGGAATTATTACTATTACCATTATTATAGCTTAAGTTTTAACCATGTATAACCCAAACAGATGTGAGATGCAAGACAGTCATGGTTAGTAATACGGTATACTGTACTTTATACACAGTGCTGACACCATTAGAAGGGGTTCTGGCTTTATGTGAAGTTAGACTTCCATGGATGGTGTGTCATATGAAAGTACTGTATATTAAATAAGTGTAACAAAGAATGTGATATAGAAATAGGCCATATGGTTTGAGAAAGTCAAGTTTTGTAACTGATATTCATCATGTATTTTCTTGGCTGTAGGGTGTTTTGACAACTAGATATATTGTTATGCCTTAGGCCTTTCACATGTAGGAGCCAAGTGCCGGTAGAGGTCAGAGTTGCTCAACCAGTTCCAGACATTCTCACGAGTAACATCTATATGTACGTACGTACATGCACCTGTGAAAACACTTGTAGGCCTACTTGACGCCCCCCCTAAAAACCATCCACCAGGGAGGAGATTTCCTCCAGCTGGAAGCCTATTGGCAGTCTGTCCAAGCAGGCAACACCCTGCCATCTTAGTAATACAAGACAGTAAGGGTTAGTAGTACACAGAGAGTCAGTTGAAAATTAGAACTTGATTGGGGCAGAACTAAGATCTCTTATAAGTTTCCCCTAAGGGGGCGGGGAACTGTGAGTTGTAGACAGGGAGCTTTGAGGTGTAAAATAAGTTTATATCTGAATGAATAAAGTCAATCCAACAATGCATATCTGTTATCACCGACCTCGCTACCAGTAATAGATTAAGAACAATAATACGACATTGGTGATATTCATGTATGGAATAAGTATAGTCTTAGAATAACACTATACACTAGTGGCGGCAGCTCAGGATGACTCCACACCAACATTACCATGAAAAGTCAAGAAAAAAAATTCATACCAGTGCATCTTGTGCCGAGCAAAATGCAAGAAACAGATTATAAAGCATCTCTGGAAGCAGTGTCCGAGGTAGAAAAGATTCGTCGAATCCTCGAGTTAGAAGAAACTTCAAGACGCTTACAAGCAAGCGATGCCGAGAGAGACGCCTCAGGCTCCGACGACGCTCAGAGTATCAAGAAAACAGAGCCAGTCACACCTCTCCCCGTCCCCGTATAGGCAAGGTGTCCCACAGTAAGAATTGTCCCATGCATTTTGACTTCGTAGGAAAGTTGCTGAAACTTCGTTCACGAAGGCTGAGAAATGTCAACTTGGAGAGAAATTCAGCGCGATTCATGTATATCACCATGCGCCGCACTGTGAATGTGGCTTTGAGGAACAGCACCCCTACCAGGCGTTATTTGTTGCTGCATTCGACTAAGAAGATGCTTGTGATGGTAAATCGGCAATTTTATGAAACATATGGACGACGTCGGTGAGAAAACCAACAAGCCCAGAAGAAAGGAAAACCTCCTCCCCCAGTGCCTGTGGCTGTGACGTTCTCCAAGCAGCATCCCAAAATAGCTAAGTACTTGTAATTTTTATCCGGTGAGTAATGGGACAAATATTAAAAGAAATGGAGGTCGGTGGACTCCGCCATGTTACTTTGAAATTATGCTTTGACTCAGCTACCCCACATATAAAAGGGCATATGGCATTAGTAAATTAATAGTAGAATATCTGTACCCATTACCAACATGGATAATTTGCACTAATAGATATAAGCAGTAATAAACTCGATTTTTTATTATTAGAACAATATAACGAGTAATTGTGTGTGAAGGGTGTTCCATTAATTTTTATTATTGCCTAAGTTAATTATTAAACAAGCGAATGTATTGATTTTAATTGAAAAAATTTAATGTACGTGTGAAATCATATTTATATTAATTTCTTAAAGCGAAAATAGAGTGAATTTACCGAGAAACATTTGTGAAACTGACAGTGTTTAAGAATAAAATATAAGTAGCAGAGTTTTTATATACTCTGAAATGAGCATAAGAATTATATTGAGAAACAAATTTGAATCCATTTTAAAGTATTTTATTTTTTTTATTTTTTATCATATGTCATATTTTTAGCGAAAGGAATGTGGAAATGACCGATAGATCTCCCAACTTCATTATTATAAAGTAATAATAATTGTACTGATTATTCCTCTTAAAATACGTGTATGTCATATCCTTTGAAGAAGTAGAGATTTTTGTGATGTTATTAATATTTTTACCGTTTGATAAGTCAAGTTTGTTTTTCGTTCGTTAAAATGTTATGCAGGTGGGGAAAGAGAGTAGAATAAACTTGCCGTGATAAGGAGGTTAGGGTGTCGCCCTACCGAACTGCAGCTGGGGAGTATAGCGGGGACTTATAACCGTTGAGAGAGACGTGCCGAGGAGGCCGACGAGTGGCTTCGAAGAGACCGACAACCAACACACTCCCTCAGAGGGCTGGGGGGGAAACCATGTGATACGAATGGGGGAAGTCGCCGAGAGAGAATGGGTTAGCGAATGCGAGAATTTAATTCAATGGAAGTGATGCGAATGGGGGGGGTGTATAACGAGAAGCAGCGACTGACCTGAGTGTGAAGAAAGGGAGTGTGTTTGTGGGGTGAGATCGCGAGTCGCCTGTCTTAAAGCATAAGTTGAGATGCGCATAGTTTTAATGGGAGGTGCCGTAGCCGTTGCGATATCTAGTAAGAAAATATAAGATATTTTTTAGGCAACGTGATGTTCCGCCTGCCCAAGTATGGCCGAGATGCAGATTTTATTTTATTTTGGTTTTGTCTCCTACTCTGCCAATGAGATTATTATTCGATTTTCGAAAATTACAAGAGAGATATTAAGTGATAAAGGACACAAATCTATGAATGATTTTTTATTTTTTTCTAGCCGCAGTATTTACATTAATTGTCCAAAAGAATATGCTCTAAATAGATAAAACTTTGAAGTATAAGCCATGATAATGTTTGTCACCTTTATTTCAGCTTGGTCATGAAGAAGGGAGTGTAGACTCACAAGAAATGACAACAAGAATGTCACACAGCCGCGTCCTATATTTGAAAGAGACGAAGTCGATCCAGAAACTGAAGAGACAGGGGAGGAACAACGCCTGCACGCAAATCTCCCCGCAAAAGCTAGTCACCTGAAGTCCAGAAGACAGATATTGAGCGGTATTTTGGGTAGGAAAAGGAAGAGAAAGTAAAAAAGGAGGGTACTTTTGTACCTACCTGATCGTAAGTATAGTAAAATGAGGAAAAATATATAACTTCCCCCCTGTCTCCTAAGGTAATTCTGTTGAATAGTCACTCGAAAAAATTAAATTTGAGTTCGTAGAAGGCTATATATATTATTTTTTATGTACGATACCTTAAGATATTTTAAATCTTAAGCAAAGTTCATTCTTTAATGTTGCAAATAAAATACTATTTTTTAATGTTATTACTGCATGCACAGATACAAGCTTTTTATATATTTTTTCAGATACACTTTTATATATATATATATATATATATATATATATATATATATATATATATATATATATATATATATATATATATATATATATATATATATATTTTTTTTTTTTTTTTTTTTTTTTTTTTTTTATTCTATTTTATTTTTTTTAAGTGTACATCATCTTCATATGATAATTGTAACATTTCGAGGAGATACAGATATTAAAGATTTTGAAAAGTTTATCTAGAGATAATTATCGTTAATTACTGTCATTGTCATGAAATTTATAATTACAGTTGAGCTAATTAAGATAATTGAGATTCTCAGAGCTTATATTTTGAGTTTGAAATTTAAAAATAATGATACATAAGTCCTTTTATATCATTTATTAAGAAAGGATAATCGTAAATTTTGTTGATAATAGTAGAGATAAATAAATAAAAATAAGAAATTTTCTTGAGATATCAGCCTTAGTAAAATATATTTAATATACAATTCTTGTCAAACTTTCAAGAGTTTCATATTGTATTACCTATAATTATCACTTTGTGTAAATTTCGTCAAAGGTATGTTTGACTTATAACATAAGAACATAAGAATAGAGGACACTGCAACATGCCTACTGGCACACACGAGGCAGCTCCATTTTTGAATTGTATTTTCAGCATGTCTAACCTATTCTATTCTACTCTACTTATTTATTCTATTTTTCTTTTTA
>JAXCGZ010002182.1:0-25000 GCA_037179515.1 Halocaridina rubra
CTTAGTAAAACAGAATCTTAACAACACTCTACCATCCTAAACCCCAACACACCACTAGCTCCTCTCAGTACATTCACATTCAATACCCTTCCAATCACCCTCCTGTCCAACATAACATCATTCATTAATGCTCTTGTCAACAACTCTTCCATATATCAACTTTAACCCATGTGTACTTGTGCACATCCTTCTTTTTAAATGCAGTATTAGCTATCAACATCTCTCTCTCTCTCTCTCTCAATACGCATTTCTATCATTTTCTCTCCACTCTCAACACTACCTGGTACTCCATATTTCCCAATTACAACATCCACTGGCTCAATACCTACTCTAGCATTCAAATTTTGCAAGTCACTATTAAACCCCATTCAATGGGGGGTGTACACAGATAGGTTGGAGCTTGAGAATTAAGGATGGATACCATTCCTAATGCCCGTGATAGAATCAAACACTGATTTGTCACTTCCTGAGGTTGAGTGCTCTTAACACTTCTAAATGCAAATTAATTTTCAAAAATTTCAAGTATGCACTAGATGGTCATTAAGTGATTGGGCTAAGTACGTAAAATAAGCGTAAGAGTTATCTTACCAAAGCTCAAGTAGTAAATAGTCATCAAGGATATCATACACCGTTCTGAAAAAAGTAGAAATGTCCATATATGAGCTAGCTCAATGACCTCGCATTTTAAGCAATAACAATTCATCACACCATTTTTTTTTCTGAACCCTACACCTTATGGCTATGACTCACAATGGTCTAAATTCATATATAAAATGCGATTATAATCCAGTTGTCCCTCATTCAAATGACAGAAAACTGTGTCCAGCTCCCTTTCATTACAAGTTATGTAGCTGTTGCATTTGCCCAAGGTCAAAAAAATCATATCAGTTATTCTACAGCTCCAAAAGTTCTAATCATATTTAAGCAAAAAGTTACTTCATGATTCAGATTTATTTTTTTTTATTTTTTTTTTATTTTGGTAGATGATAAGCACTAAGAACCTTATATAAACTTAAATAACCCCATAAATTGCTATGCAGGTTAGGTTAAGTTGGGTTAGGTGTCTTGCATTGTAAATATGAATAAACCTAAGGCACCCTGGCTTACTCTTCTTTACAAGATCCGTTTTTCTCGAATTGATTTTTCTCGTATTGATTGGAAGGAAAATAGATCTAATTTACTTTTCAAGAAACGTTAACTATGCCTAGAAAGTCCCAATGGTAAGTTAAATAAAATTGATGTTTGTTAACAGCTCAAATACCGCAGTTCCCAAGCATCGGTATGTTTTATACTAGATCAATATCAACATAATTGTATGGAATATGAACTCTAATGTTTTGCCAATATGAACTAATTATATCTTAACTATGACTCTTTTCCAAAAGCACTTCAACCTATAGTAAATAGTTCAAAATTTTCATTGCTCTAATGATTCACAAATATAATACAGCAAAAATGGTGATTAAGTAAGCAATATTACATAACTTGTAACCGCTATAATATTTAGAATCACTGAGATTACAGCATAGCTTAATGATTATAATGCACCATTTTGGTCATAATGAGTTTCCATTTGGAATGGGGATTGACACAGACATGGTGGGGCTGGGGGATAAAGGGTGGATGTCTTTTTGAATGCCTGTGGTGTGCCCCAATCCACGTCAGTCACTTCCCGACTTGCTAACTCTACCAATAAGCTACTGCGGCACCAGTCAAGCTTAACGACTGGGATCAGTGTTGCGTCACAGACTCCCTTTTCTACTGAGGGCTAGGAGGTTGCCTTTTTGCAATGGACTTTGATTTTGGCAAGTGTGACCTCTATCCTGAGTGAATACCCTTTCTAACCTCATGGCGAGCCACGAACTCTCGACCTGCCTAATCAAAGTCACAAGTGCTACCACTGTACCATGGTGGCCCCAAGCTTAGTGATTAATAAAACCTATGTAATCATCACAGCAAAACTTACTGTAGTATGAATGCACGATCAATGGTAATCTAAAGGACAAAACCAAAGGATAACCCAAATAAAGCTTTTCAATAATTTTAAATCAGTGTTGCAGCACATGCATGTTTGTTGCTGTTTTTATGTCACTATTTACACACATTTGAATGGGGGTAGTACAGAAAAATTGGAACTTTGGGATTTAAGTCTGGATGTCATTCCTAACATTCTGCAGTGGACACAAATACGGGGATGTCACTTCCTGAGATGAGTGCTCTAACCACTATGCTATCGTGACCCCTGTAAAAGCATATACATGCAGCATCAAATCTGCAATGATTCTACAAAGTCATCAGAATAGGCAACCTTAATCATTGTATATTATCAAAATTTTATATATGATGCAACCATGACAGGTAATAAAGTCACAGGTAAAAATTCATATGTTAGGTCAGATAAGCCAGGTTGGGTAGGTTAGGTTAGGATAGGTTGGCTCAGGTCAGACTTTTTCATGAGACTTTTTTACCTGGATTCGATGCAACAATATAACCCAATATTCATTCATACAATGAACTATTTATTCTTATTCCATCCATATTTAAACCCATCCTATGTTTAAGCTATAGGCATAAATAAATCTCTAGTGAGCAACCTTAGAGGTTGAATTGATAAAATTAGTTTTTTCCTTTTCCTTATTAAATTGCTTCCCCTCCTGGAGCCATCTGGTTTATAGCCATTGACTTTTTCCAGCTTGGCTTGTTGCTTGGCTTATAATAATAATAATAATAATAATAATAATAATAATAATAATAATAATAATAATAATAATAATAATAATAATAATAATAATAATAATAATAACAATAATAATAATAATAATAATACCTTTCAACAGCAATACATGCATGCTACATATAAACACGAAAAAGATAAACTTACATATTCACATCATATTTCCATTTTGGATATCGAGTTCCCTTGAGCTTGGGGGTTTCATACTCTTCAAAGAATTTGGGGCCAAGTTTGATTCTGATGTAACAGTTTAGTGGATCTGTTAAAATAAAGTCAGGGATATACAGACTCAAGATTAATGTTTCATCTGCATGTTTTCTGGAAATAATGGAATGATAAGCCCACAGTATATCAACATAAAGACACAAAAGTATTAACTCAAGCTGCCTATTATGGAATAATACTGTATTTTACTAATTTTCTGTTTATTACCAAAGTTCTTTGCTAACTCCATACAGTATAGGCAAAAGCACTTTTGCGTAATACATACAAAAAATTCTTTGCTAGTTGTAAGATGTATTAAACATGTTCTGAAACTATGTACCTTTAGCACCAATTTGATGCTGAATCTCAGCTTCTAAAACAGTCAGTCTTAGGTGGAATGCAGCTGGCTGCAAAGACAGAATATGAGTGAGTTACCAAATATATCCAAACTTTATCATTCTGAATTGGCTTCCTTATATACTATAATATCACAAACGAAAAATAAAGAAACATAATCCCAGAGTTCAAAGTCTATACTGAAAATTGTAGGGAGTTACCTTACGCTGTTGGGCTTCTTCTCTCAGTCTCTGGATTATTTCTTTCTCGGCCGAAAATGCCTTTTCTAGGAGATGTGTCATCTCTCCATAGGTAACACAAGGGACAGGTGCATTTTCATTTGGCAAGCTACTCCCGATTTTCAAGCCATTTTTCGTTGCACTCCATGAACGACCTTCGCTCATCAAGCAATCAACAGTGTAAAGAACATCTCTTAAAAGATCTTCTTTCTGAAAATGTAAAATATACTCTTCATATATATATATATATATATATATATATATATATATATATATATATATATATATATATATATATATATATATATATATATATATATATATATATATATATATATATATATATATATATATGTGGTGATCTATCACACACAGTTTCATTAGTTATACCTTGTGTGTGTTTTATTGTAATACCATAATTAGCATTGCATCTACCTACATGAATATATTCATTGAGAGACTATATTATAACTATTATTTATTTTGTCATTAATTTCATCATTTTCTCATGAATACTTGGAATTTGTTTGTAAAGCTAATCTAAATCTTAGGAAATCCTTAATTATGTATAATATGATAAAATTATATCCTTTTATTTTAGAATGTGATGCTCGTCTGATTTGTTTACAGAACGGACGAGGACTCGCTCTGAGGACGGCACCAGGTGATGAGCTATTGTTAGAGACTCGTAAAATTCGTGTAAATTTATGAGCCTCCCATTTCGCCCCTTGGACTAGTGCTGTCGAATTTGTCAAGCAGTGACCGTGTTTTAATATTGCATAAAGTTTTTGGATTTGAACAATTATTATTTTGATATTAAGTGTTGTTTACTTTGATGTGTCCAGCAGTCGTGCCTGGAGCTATAACTCTTTGTTATTTTTGTAAAATTTATTTTATTGCCACCTAAACTAAAGTAAAATTTAACATTTTCTTTTGGGCTGAAATATTGCCCCATTATAATATTAACTTTTTTTCAATATATTTTTATATTTTATCGATGAGTCTTTCATTTAAGCCTGGATTTATGCAGTGTTCAGTTAATATTATTTAGTGTATTTGTGTTATTAACCAGTGGGAGTTCTCCACTAACTATTAAGCAAACGTAACTCATGCCCTTCCCCTTTAGTACCGTACAGTTTGTCTTATATTTAATTATAAGCCAGTAAGTTTTAGCCCAACTTTATTTGAAGTTGGTGGAGTAAATATTTTTGTGTACAGTAGCCTGCAAAAAACTGAGAGTAGACTATTCATTGACCAGGTGAAAGCAGGCATTCTGGGAATAGTCACCACATATTCTAGTTTTTTTCTGGTCCTTCGAACCGGATGGTGCCTAGCCTAGCTAGCATACTTTACTACATTTACTGAATAAAATTTGGAATAGGCTACCTTTGGTATTGTTTTTGAACTTTGATATTTAAACACTGCGCATAAATCCATGGCATATTTTTTGTGATATCACTGCTGATGTCGAATTCTTTAGTCCAAGGGAAGGTTTAGATTAGCTATTTGAATACATGCGTGTGTAATCAAGTGTACCTAGGATATAAATATTATAATCCTAGTGAATGTTGGTATTAGTTTAGTTTGGCCACCTAGCCAAAATTATTGTGATTTGTATAAGGTAAAGATTAATCCAGCAAGATGTCTTTACCATCAATTGACGAAAGTAAAGCGTTTGAACTTTACAAGGTTGTAACCGACGATCTGACAGATATGCTCAGTTCTATAGAACATGACCTTAAAGCGTCTCCTCCACCATCCCTACGGTCGTTACAGTTTTCAGAAGCAGAACTTACAAAGTTGTACAAGCCCATTGATGTACATTGGACAGCTAATCAAGATGCTATTGATAGTACCCAGCTTAGCCAAGTTTCTAGAGAGCACAAAACTCTGAAACGTAATGCCTATAAAGTGCTCATACAAATTAAGTCAGCTATAGATGATCATTTGTCCTTTGGTAGTCAAGCACAAGCTACAACTAGTCAAGCTCCTAGTCAGACAGTAGTACCTGCTAGACCCCTTCCACACCCTAAGTTGCCTGAGATTAAGATTCCTGAATTTGATGGTCAGTTGAGTCAGTGGAATTGTTTTTGGGATTCCTTTAGTAGTTTAATTGATAGTCGTCAAGACATTGACCCAGTATTGAAATTTAACATGCTCAGATCTTATTTGAGAGGTAAAGCTTATAGAACCATTGAAGGTCTTCCCATAACTAGTGGTAATTACAGTATAGCATTAAGTTTGTTGAGAAAAAGCTTTGCCGACAATGACCTTTTGTTGCAACAATTACATTTAGATTTGATGGACATGAAACCCCCTGAACATAATTTAACTGAGTTGACTGAATTTCACTTAACATTTCAACGTTTGGTGATGCAAATAGACGGTGTAACCCAAGTACCTTGTGATGACTACCTAATAAAAGACATAGTTGCTAAGAAACTTAGTCCTAAAACTTTAGAGTACCTTTTTAATAAGTACAGTACTTATACTTTGACTATTACACAATTGAAGGATGGTATTGGACACCTTATCAAGGTCATGGAATGTTCTCGTATTCTCTCTGATCAGTCTAGGAATAAGCAAGGTTCACATTCTGATGCACATTCCAAAACTAAAGTAGTAACTAGTCAGAATTCTAATACAAATTCTAATCATAGGTTTAGTACAGTACCTAAACAAGTCTTAATTCGTCATCTAGCAATTCAAGTACTTGGAACAAACCTTGTCTCTTTTGTAAGGATATTCATAATACTAAATTTTGTTCTAATTACGCAACTCATGAAGCCAGGAAGAACAGAGTTAGAGAGTTAGAACTATGTTTTGTGTGTATGCAGAAAGGCCATAGAGCCTCACAGTGTAGAGAGATGGCCGAGTGTAGAAATTGTAATGGCAAACATCATACCTTTCTCTGCATGAAACTAACCAACAGTAGTACTGCAGTTAATCAAGTGTCAGTTGCGTCTAATGCCCCAACAGTTATTAATAATGGAACTAACCTTAACAGTAACATTCCCACTAATCAAGTAGTAGTGGATGATAAGTTTAGAATCCTGTCAGGAAGAGATGACAGTGTCGCTAATTCTGTTCAAACAGATGTCCAGACTAATAAGGTTCCACTTCCTTCAGTAGCACTTCCTACAGCAATTGTTAAGATTTCTGGTGCTGGGGTACGTGAAACAGTTAGGATGTTTTTAGATACCGGTGCTCAACGGTCTTTCATTCATTCTGCAGTAGTAAAGCGCCTTAAACTCAATCCAGTGTTTCGTATCTCACTTAAACTGACTTCATTTGGTAATCAAGCCGAAAACATTTTGTGTGACGTCGTTCGTGTTGTAGTACGCATTGGTACACAACGTATTCCGATTTATGCTGTCGTCTATGATAAGGTTAACACTACGTTATATGTACCTGGCATTGCTAGTGTTGCAGAAACACTCACAAAAAAGGGGATCAAACTTGCAGATCCTAACGTTGAGTCTGATGTGATTAGTGACATAAGTATGGTAATTGGTGCAGATTACTATTCTAGATTTGTGACCAACCATACTTTCTATTCTGGAATTACACTTTTGTCTAGTCCAGCAGGTTCGATTATCTTTGGACCTATGCCAAGGTGGGCAATTAGTTCTCAGACAGTTAACACAGTTAATGGGCAACATGTGCTTTGTGCTCATGTAGGAGTACAAACCCTTGAGTCCGAAGTTCAGAACCTTTGGAATTTAGATGTTATTGGTATTAAGAATGAAACTTTAACACCTGAGGAAGTACAATTAGTGAGTCATTTTGAGTCCACTTGCCAGAAGGCAGACAATCAGTATTTTGTGGAATTACCCTTTAAGGGCACTGAGAGACCAGCAACTAACTATAGAAGAGCTTATGGTCAGCTCATGTCACTAGCTAAATCCTTTGCAACTCGTCCAGAACTTTATGGACAATACTCAGAGATTTTTAATGAGTACATTGAATTGGGATTCATTGAGAAAATTGATAACCCTTCAGTTACAGACGGATTGACTCATTACTTGCCTCATCATCCAGTCTACAAGAATTCTCCTACCACTCCTATTCGAGTAGTGTTTAATGCTTCTAGTAGAGCTGATTCACAAGCAAAGAGTCTGAATGAATGTTTACTAACAGGCCCAAGCCTAACCCATAAACTTGTTGATTCACTCATTGAATTTCGTACTAACCCTGTAGCTGCTGTATCAGACATTTCCAAAGCCTTCCTACGTATAGGTATTTTGCCAAACTGCAGAGATTACTGTAGATTCTTGTGGTTCGAGGATGAAACACTTCAGAAGGTAGTTACCTATAGATTTAAAGTAGTACTTTTTGGTACAACATCATCTCCCTTTTTGCTTCAGAAAACACTCACATATCACTTGGAGACACATTCACATTCACTAGCTAAGTCTTTGATCTCTCATTTCTATGTAGATAACTTTGTTTGTACCTATTCAGACTCTGAACAGTTAAAAACAGAGTATCAAATTGTAAATTCTATTTTAGCAGAAGCCTCTATGCCATTACAAGGCTGGGTGAGTAATGATGTAAAATTTAATGATGAAGTAGGTGTTAATCATGACCAATTGGATCTGAATAATGTAAATGTTTTAAGGACTTTTTGGAATGTTGTAAACGATGAAATCAAATTGTACTCCAGTAAGAAAGTGTGCAAGGAGGAGTGTGTGCATCATCAAATCACCAAGAGATCAGTTGTATCTGTAATTGCTAGTGTATTTGATCCTTTAGGATTGTTATCACCAATCTTGATCAAGGGAAAGTTATTCATTTCAAAATTATGGAGAAGTAAGTGTTCTTGGGATGAACCTTTGCCACAACCTTTAGTACAAGAATTTTCAGTTATTTGCAGAGATTTGAATCAGATGTCAACCATTCAATATCCTAGATTTGTAATTGTCCCTGGTGTATCAGATTTACACATATTTTGTGATTCATCTAAAGTAGCTTATGGATTAGTTGCATATGCTGTGGACTTGAGAAGCAAATCTAGTGATATCATTATGAGTAAAGTAAGAGTATCACCAAATCATCCACTCACCATTCCTAAGTTAGAGTTACTCTCACTTACTTTAGCCTCAGCATTGGCTCAGACACTCTTGTCTAATGAGAAATTAGCATTTAAAGGTTGCACTATATGGTGTGACAGTGAAGTTGCCATTAATTGGGTGTATCATGATTCATCATCAGATGTTTTTGTGAGAAACAGTGTGTGAAATTCGCAATTTGCGATCTAAGTTTGATTTGAACATTTTACATGTCCCATCTAGAGAGAATCCTGCAGATATATTGACCAGAGGTGTTAGTGTATCAAAGTTGAATAGCAATGTCATGTGGAGACATGGACCTTCATTTTTGCTTAATCCATCAGAATATCCACAACAGAAAGAGTTTATTGTTAATTCTACAGTAGTGTATGAGATTTTAACAGAACCTAATGTTAATGCACCCATACTTCGTCATTTTGAGATGAGTAAATATTCATCTCTTACTAAAGTTATGAGAATCATGTCATATGTAAAGCAGTTCTGTAATCATTATTTCCACGACAAGTTCAGGTTAAATACTCTTCATGCTTGTATTAGATTAGCCCAGTTACAAAGTTTTCCTACTTTATTTGCATTTTTGAAACGACCTGAGCAAAGTGCTAAACCAGCTTCAGAACTCATTAATTTAGTCAAACAATTAGATTTACATTTGAACGAAGATCAGTTAATTTGTTGTGGTAGTAGATTACAGAATTCAGATCTATCTCCTGAAGCACAATTTCCAATTTACTTCCCTGCCAAACATCCATTGACCAAACTTACACTAGTTCATTATCATATTCAACATCATCATTGTGGATTAGGACAAATGTTGTCAGGACTTGGGAAGCAGTTTTGGATCTCTAAAGGTAGAGTTATTGTGAAGAAAATATTAAAACCATGTATTTTGTGTAAAAACGCAGTTGGCAAGACGATCTCTCAACCAGTTCCCCCTCTTTTACCAGAGGAAAGAGTCAGATTTGTTAGACCCTTCAACTCAGTTGGAGTAGGATAGGTTGTAAATGATGCCTTTGAATTTTCTGTTTTTGTTCTATGCTTTATTATGTTTGTACATAATAAGACAGTGGTAATCTCAGGCATAAGTGAATTCCAGGAGCCAACATGGCAGGGGAGACTTGAAGAAAATAAAGCTAGGGTTGTAGACCTGATAAGAAAGCTTGGAGTAGTTTGCGGTCCTGAGGATATTGTAAACATTCACCAACTAGGCAAATATTCGAGGGAAGGAAAGCCGAGACCAACAAAAGTAACCTTTGAGAGAGGGGAAACACGTAGGGATATATTGGTGAGTAAAGAAAAGTCTAAAAGACCTTCAAGAATTCAAAGAAGTGTTCATTAGACGATACAGAACACAGGAAGAGATGGGAAAGATCAAAAACTTGTTGCAAGAGGCAAGAAGGTTAAATGATGAAAGATATGAAGGAGAGAAGAAAAATTTTCATTTCAGAGTTCTTCCAGACAAAGGGGAGATAAAGAAGATAATGACAGAAGATCAGGGAATGGGGCCTCATTAAGATTGTTATACACAAATGCTGATGGATTAGCTGGTAAGGCAGTAGAATTAAAAGATAGGATTCACAACAGTAAGGCAGATATAGCAGCAATTACAGAGACTAAGTTGAGTGAGGACATAAACAGTGTCACAGTTTATCCTAAGGGCTCCAGAATATTAAGGGTTGAAAGATCTGGTGGAGGGATAGCACTGCTCGTAAATGAAAGGATTCAAGTTGAAGAAATAAACTTGGCTATAGAAAGTGAGTTCAAGGAATTTCTTGTTGCTCGCATAAATACTGGGTCAGAGAGCATTATAATAACTGTTGTATATAACCCACCAAGGAACCAGAATAGGCTTGAAGTTTATGAGGAAAGTCATATAGGTACTATTGAAGTCATAAACTCAGTTGTTAACATGGCACGGGAGAGAATATGTAGGATTTTAATTATGGGAGATTTTAATCATAAAGAGATAGATTGGATAAATCTTGACCCACACAGTGGTGATGACTCATTCGGGGCAAGATTCCTAGATTGCATACAGGGGAATTTCCTACACCAACATGTAATGGAACCAACGAGGGCCAGGGGTGGGGATGAGCCATCACTACTTGATCTAGTATTCACAGATAATGTGTTGGCTATTGAAAACCTTGAGTATGAACCACCAACTGGAAAGAGTGACAACTGTGTGTTGTTGATGGAGTATATCATTGAAGATATTCTGCCTGAGAGTAGAGGCACTGAGGACATGAGGAGGAACTATCCGAAAGGAGATTACATCAAAATGAATGAGCTTTTTGCAGTTATTGACTGGATAACCTTATTTTACAACAAATCAGTGCAAGAAATTTATGACATCTTTTGTGAGAAATATGGGAAGATAATAGATTGCTGCATACCTTTCACCAAAGTAGGTGTAATTCATGCCAGAAAGAAATGGTTCGATAATGAGTGTAAAAGAGCTAAGGAATTAAGAGACAAATGCTGGAAAAGGTATAGGAAGAGAAAAAACATATATGCTTGGCAATCCTACAAAAGAGCAAGAAATGACTAAATAAGTAAAAGAAGAAAGGCAGAGAGAGACAATCAGAGGGACATCACCAGGAAGGCTAAAGAAAATTCCAAGCTTTTCCACAGCTTTATCAGAGGAAAACTGAAGGTAAAAGAACAGGTTTTAAGGCATAAGAGAGAGGATGGAAGCATCACTGAAACGGATGAAGAGATCTGCAAAGAATTGAACAAGGAGTTTCAGACAGTATTTACAGTAAAAATACCCCACCCACTCAGATTGCAGAGATAGAAGCTCAAGGGCCGGTATTAGAGAACATCAACCTTACAGCCACAGCGGTATGCAAAGCGCTGATTGAGTTAGATTTTCATAAAGCTACAGGTCCTGATGACATATCCCCTCATGTACTTAAAAAATGCGCAAGCTCAATATCAGTGGCACTAATTATCTTATTTAAAAAGTCACTGGAGTCATGGGAGATTCCAAGATGCTGGAAACAAGCAAACGTGATACCTATCTTCCAAAAGGGAAGGGGGGATACGGCTCTGAACTATAGACCAGTTTCCTTGACCAGCATAGTTTGCAAAGTTATGGAAAAACTACTAAGGAAACATATCTCTCTTCACTTGGAATCCTTCAACATTTTGTCAGTGAGGCAACATGGCTTCAGAGAAGGTAGATCAACAGTAACAAACTTATTAGAATTTTATGATGAGGTAAGCCGAATCTTACAGGAAAGAGAGGGCTGGGCAGATTGCATATTCCTAGACTTCCAGAAAGCGTTTGACACTGTTCCACATGGGAGACTTATTAGGAAGCTGCAAGCAATGGCTAGAATAGGTGGAAATGTCTTGAAATGGAAAAAAAAACTTACCTAGAAGGAAGGGAACAGAGGGTTAGAGTAAGACACTCAGTGTCTGAATGGAGAAGAGTTAGTACTGGAGTTCCACAGGGTTCAGTTTTAGGGCCACTTTTGTTCCTTGTATATGTAAATGACCTACCAGAGTCTGTAAATTCATTCATAAATATGTTTGCAGATGATGCAAAGATTGTGAAGAAAGTAGGAAACGAGAACAATGGTAGAGAACTTCAGGAAGATCTAAATAGTCTGCACGAGTGGTCAGAAAAGTGGCTAATGAAATTCAGTACTTCAAAATGTAAGGTAATGAAAATGGGTACAAGTTCAAGACGGCCCAAGCTTAACTACTCGGTGGCTGGAGTAGAACTTCAAGAGACAGAAAATGAGAGAGATCTAGGAGTAAACATACTGGCATATTTGTCTCCAGAAATACATATAAATGGCATAGTAAGGGCAGCATATGCATTCTTATCAAATGTAAGGGTAGCCTTTAGGCACATGGACAAGGAAATGTTCAGAAGTATTTATGTAACCTATGTGAGGCCAAAACTCAAAAATGCAGCTCCCTTTTGGAATCCACACCTGAAAAAGCACATAGCTAAGCTTGAAAAAGTTCAAAGTCATGCCACAAAACTGGTGCCAGAAGTACGTAATCACAGTTATGATGAGAGGCTGAGGGAATTAGGCTTACCATCACTCGAAGCTAGAAGATTGAGGGGGGATATGGTGACAGTCTTTAAATTCCTTCATGGCAATGATAGAGTGGATAGGGATCGATATTTTGATATGGCAGGCTATAGAACTAGAGGTCATAGTTTGAAGCTTCGTAAGAAAACTTCTTTGCAGGATGTAAGGAAATACATTTTCAGTGTAAGAGTAGTTGATAATTGGAATTAGCTAAGCGAGGAGGTAGTTAATGGTATCTCAATCAATAGTTTTTAGGACAGGTATGATAAGTATCACTAAGTACAAAGTGGAACCAATCAGGAGACGGGAAGATACGAGCTTTGGGCTTTTTTCCGTAAACACAATTAGGTAATCACAATTAGGTAATAACATACATACATACATACAAACTTATTTTGCATGTATTAGAATTTTATGATGAGGTAAGCCGAATCTTACAGGAAAGAGAGGGCTGGGCAGATTACATATTCCTAGACTTCCAGAAAGCATTTGACACTGTTCCACATGGGAGACTTATTAGGAAGATGCAAGCAATGGCTAAAATAGGTGGAAATGTCTTGAAATGGAAAAAAACTTACTTAGAAGGAAGGGAACAGAGGGTTAGAGTAAGACACTCAGTGTCTGAATGGAGAAGAGTTAGTAGTGGAGTTCCAAAGGGTTTAGTTTTAGGGCCACTTTTGTTCATTGTATATGTAAATGACCTACCAGTGTCTGTAAATTCATTCATGAATATGTTTGCAGATGATGCAAAGATTGTGAAGAAAGTAGGGAACGAGAACAATAGTAGAGAACTTCAGGAAGATCTAAATAGTCTGAACGAGTGGTCAAAAAAGTGGCTAATGAAATTCAATACTTCAAAATGCAAGGTAATGAGAATGGGTACAAGTGCAAGAAGGCCCAAGCTTGACTACTAGGTGGCTGGAGTAAAACTTCAAGAGACAGAAAATGAGAGAGATCTAGGAGTAAACATACTGGCAGATTTGTCTCCAGAAATACATATAAATGGCATAGTAAGGGCAGCATATACATTCTTAACAAATGTAAGGGTAGCCTTCAGGCACATCGACAAGGAAATGTTCAGAAATATTTATGTAACCTATGTGAGGCCAAAACTCGAATATGCAGCCCCGTTTTGGAATTAGCCACTTGAAAAAGCACATAGCTAAGCTTGAAAAAGTTCAAAGACATGCCACGAAACTGGTGCCAGAAATACGTAATCTCAGTTATGATGAGAGCCAAGGGAATTAGACTTACCATCACTAGCAGCTAGAAGATTGAGGGGGGATATGGTGACAGTCTTTAAAGTCCTTCATGGTTATGATAGAGTGGATAGGGATCGATATTTTGATATGGCATGCTCTAGAACTAGAGGTCATAGTTTGAAGCTTCGTAAGGAAACTTCTTTGCAGGATGTAAGGAAATACTTTTTCAATGTAAGAGTAGTTGATAATTGGAATTCGCTAAGCGAGGAGGTAGTTAATGGTATCTCAATCAATAGGTTTTAGGACAGGTATGATAAGTATCACTAAGTACAAAATGGAACCGATCAGGAGACGGGAAGATAGGAGCTTTGCGCTCTTTCCCGTGAACACAATTAGGTAATCACATACATACATACATACAAACTTATTTTGTATGTATTAGAATTTTATGATGAGGTAAGCCGAATCTTACAGGAAAGAGAGGGCTGGGCAGATTGTATATTCCTAAACTTCCAGAAAGCGTTTAACACTGTTCCACATGGGAGACTTATTAGGAAGCTGCAAGCAATGGCTAGAATAGGTGGAAATGTCTTGAAATGGATAAAAACTTACTTAGAAGGAAGGAAACAGAGGGTTAGAGTAAGACACTCAGTGTCTAAATGGAGAAGAGTTAGTACTGGAGTTCCACAGGGTTCAGGTTTAGGGCCAACTTTGTTCCTTGTATATGTGAATGACCTACCAGTGTCTGTAAATTCATTCATGAATATGTTTGCAGATGATGCAAAGATTGTGAAGAAAGTAGGAAACGAGAACAATGGTAGAGAACTTCAGGAAGATGTAAATAGTCTGCACGAGTGGTCAGAAAAGTGGCTAATGAAATGCAATACTTCAAAATGTAAGGTAATGAGACTGGGTACAAGTGCAAGAAGGCCCAAGCTTGACTACTCGGTGACTGGAGTAGAACTTCAAGAGACAGAAAATGAGAGAGATCTATTAGTAAACATACTAGCAGATTTGTCTCCAGAAATACATATAAATGGCATAGTAAGGGCAGCATATGTATCCTATCAAATGCAAGGGTATCCTTCAGGCAAATCGACAAGGAAATGTTCAGAAATATGTATGTAACCTATGTGAGGCCAAAACTCGAATATGCAGCCCCCGTTTGGAATCTGCACTTGAAAAGGCACATAGCTAAGCTTCAAAAAGTTCAATGATATGCCATGAAACTGGTGCCAGATATATGTAATCTCAGCTATGATGAGAAGCTGAGTGAATTAGACTTACCATCACTTGAAGCTAGAAGATTGAGGGGGGATATGGTGACAGTCTTTAAATTCCTTCATGGTTATGACAGAGTGGATAGGGATCGATATTTTGATATGGCAGGCTCTAGAACTAGAGGTCATAGTTTGAAGCTTCGTAAGAAAACTTGTTTGCAGGATGTAAGGAAATACTTTTTCAGTGTAAGAGTAGTCGATAAGTGGAATTCGCTAAGCGAGCAGGTAGTTAATGCTATCTCAATCAATAGTTTTAAGGACAGGTATGATAAGTATCACTAAGTAGAAAATGGAACCGATCAGGAAATGGGAAGATACGAGCTTTGCGTTCTTTCCCGTAAACACAATTAGGTAATCAAAATTAGGTAATCATATACATACATACATACATACAAACATACATACATACAAACTTATTTTGTATGTATTAGAATTTTATGATGAGGTAATCCGAATCTTACAGGAAAGAGAGGTCTGGGCAGATTGCATATTCCTAAACTTCCAAAAAGCGTTTGACACTGTTCCATATTGGAGACTTATTAGGAAGCTGCAAGCAATGGCTAGAATAGGTGGAAATGTCTTGAAATGGATAAAAACTTACTTAGAAGAAAGGGAACAGAGTGTTAGAGTAAGACACTCAGTGTCTGAATGGATAAGAGTTAGTAGTGGAGTTCCACAGGGTTCAGTTTTAGGGCCACTTTTGTCCCTTGTATATGTAAATGACCTACCAGAGTCTGTAAATTCATTCATGAATATGTTTGCAGATGATGCAAAGCTTTTGAAGAAAGTAGGAAACGAGAACAATGGTAGAGAACTTCATGATAATAACAATAATAATAATAATAATAAACCTTTATTTCCATTTCAATACAATGGGTATTCATCAGCCAGGGCAAACCCCAACCCCCACTGTGTTGTCCAACCACAGCAGTTCCTGCCAGTAAACAGCTTAAACTCTTGGTCTTAGACGGGAACCGATCTTTCGACCTTGTGAATGCGAAGCCAGCGCATTACCACTGTATTAGCCAGCAGGAAGATCTAAATAGTCTACACGAGTGGTCAGAAAAGTGGCTAATGAAATTCAGTACTTTAAAATGTAAGGAAATGAGAACGGGTACAAGTGCAAGAAGGCCTAAGCTTGACTACTCGGTGGCTGGAGTACAACTTCAAGAGACAAAAAATGAGAGAGATCTAGGAGTAAACATACTAGCAGATTTGTCTCCAGAAATACATATAAATGGCATAGTAAGGGCAGCATATACATTCTTATCAAATGTAAGGTAGCCTTCAGGCACATGACAATGAAATGTTCAGAAATATGTATGTAACCTATGTGAGGCCAAAACTCGAATATGCAGCCCCCTTTTGGAATCTGCACTTGAAAAAGCACATAGCTAAGGTTGAAAAAGTTCAAAGATATGCCACGAAACTGTTGCCAGAAATACGTAATCTCAGTTATGATGAGAGGCTGAGTGAATTAGACTTACCATCACTCGAAGCTAGAAGATTGAGGGGGGGATATGATGACAGTCTTTAAATTCCTTCATGGTTATGACAGAGTGGATAGGGATCGATATTTTGATATGGCAGGCTCTAAAACTAGAGGTCATAGTTTGAAGTTTCGTAAGAAAACTTCTTTGCAGGATGTAAGGAAATACTTTTTCAGTGTAAGAGTAGTTGATAATTGGAATTCGCTAAGCGAGCAGGTAGTTAATGCTATCTCAATCAATAGATTTAAGGACAGGTATGATAAGTATCACTAAGTAGAAAATGGAAAAGATCAGGAAACGGGAAGATACGAACTTTGCGCTCTTTCCCGTAAACACAATTAGGTAATCCCATACATACATACATTCATACAAACATACAAACTTATTTTGTATGTATTAGAACTTTATGATGAGGTAATCCGAATCTTACAGGAAAGAGAAGGCTGGGCAGATTGCATATTCCTAGACTTCCAGAAAGCGTTTGACACTGTTCCACATGGGAGACTTATTAGGAAGCTGCAAGCAATGGCTAGAATAGGTGAAAATGTCTTGAAATGGATAAAAACTTACTTAGAAGGAAGGGAACAGAGGGTTAGAGAAAGACACTCACTGTCTGAATGGAGAAGAGTTAGTAGTGGAGTTCCACAGGGTTCAGTTTTAGGACCACTTTTGTTCCTTGTATATGTAAATGACCTACCAGAGTCTGTAAATTCATTCATGAATATGTTTGCAGATGATGGAAAGATTGTGAAGAAAGTAGGAAACGAGAACAATGGTAGAGAACTTCAGGAAGATCTAAATAGTCTGCACGAGTGGTCAGAGTACTGGCTAATGAAATTCAGTACTTCAAAATATAAGGTAATGAGAATGGGTACAAGTGCAAGAAGGCCCAAGCTTGACTACTCGGTGGCTGGAGTACAACTTCAAGAGACAGAAAATGAGAGAGATCTAGGAGTAAACATACTAGCAGATTTGTCTCCAGAAATACATGTAAATGGCATCGTAAGGGCAGCATATGCATTCTTATCAAATGTAAGGGTAGCCTTCAGGCACATGGCCAAGGAAATGTTCAGAAATATTTATGTAACCTATGTGAGGCCAAAACTCGAATATGCAGCCCCCTTTTGGAATTCGCACTTGAAAAAGCACATAGCTAAGCTTGAAAAAGTTCAAAGACATGCCACGAAACTGGTGCCAGAAATACGTAATCTCAGTTATGATGAGAGCCGAGGGAATTAGACTTACCATCACTCGAAGCTAGAAGATTGAGGGGGGCTATGGTGACAGTCTTTAAATTCCTTCATGGTTATGATAGAGTGGATAGGGATCGATATTTTGATATGGCATGCTCTAGAACTAGAGGTCATAGTCTGAAGCTTTGTAAGAAAACTTATTTGCAGGATGTAATGAAATACTTTTTCAGTGGAAGAGTAGTTGATAATTAGAATTCACTGAGCGAGGAGGTAGTTAATGCTATCTCAATCCATAGTTTTAAGGACAGGTATGATACGTAGCACTAGGTAGAAAATGGAACCGATCAGGAGACGGGAAGATACGAGCTTTGGGCTCTTTCCCGTAAACACAATTAGGTAATCACATGCATGCATTCATGCATGCATACATACATACATACATACATACATACATACATACACACATACATACATATAGATATATATAGTGGACCCTCACCCCATGAGCGCTCTCCCACGAACACATGAACACTATTTACAAGAAAATTTTGCATCTCCCCCAAACAACCCTTGAGTCCTGAACACACATACACATGCACATCCGGCCGGGCGACTATGTTCCCATTTGCCCGGGCAACTGAGTAGTTGCTCTCAGTTCTGCATTGGAACTGGCACTGTGTAGTTCGTTTGAACTGTATTCATAGTTGGTTCAAGTTCTTTCTTTGTAGTATTCCATTGTTTTCCCTTTACTTTAAGCAAGCCATTATTATGGCTCCTAAGAAAGGGAAGTGTGTTAGTGACAGTGTCGTTAAAATCTTAACGTATAACATTGGAAACGAAGAAAGAAATCATTTCTAAGCATGAATACGGTATTTATGTTTCTGATCTTGCCACGCAATATAACATGGCGAAATCGGCCATCTGTACTATTTTAAAAATAAAGAGGTCATTAAGGCGGCTGACGTGGCTATAGGAGTGACTATATAACAAGGAATAGGTCACAGTTGATAGAGGATGTTAAAAAGTTATTGTTGCTTTGGATATATGAGAAACAGCAGGCTGGTGATAGTGTTAGTTAAGCTATACTATGTACTAAGGCCTTACAAATACACCATGATTTAGTAGCGAACACTCCGAGTTCTAGTGCTGGTAATATTGATGAATTTAAAGCCAGTAGAGGTTGGTTTGAAAAATTTCATCGAGGATCTGGGATTCATAGTGTTGCTAGGCATGGAAGGGTGGCTAGTCCAGACCAAAAGGCAGTGGATGCATACGTGCTAGAATTTTCCAAATTCTGACAAATCGAAGGTTACGTTTTGCAGCAAGTTTTTAACTGTGATGAAACACGACATTTTTGGAATAAAGTGCCTAAAAGAACGTATATAACCCAAGAGGAGAAGTCACTGCCTGGCCACAAACCAAAAAAGGACAGGCTTACACTTTTATTATGCGCTAATGCTAGTGGGGACTGTAAGACTAAGCCTCATTTAGTCTACCACTCTGAAAATCCCCGCGTTTTTAAGTGCAATAACATGTTCAAGGCTAGCCTTCCAGTAATGTGGAGTTCGAATCCAAAGACATGGGTCACACGGATTTTATTCATAGAGTGACTGACTGAAGCGTTTGCACCAACTGTAAAGAGATATCTTGAGGAAAGAGGTTTATCCCTTAAGTGTCTCCTCATAATGGACAATGCTTCCAGCATGTGATTTCTAATTTTAAGAAGCTCTACTGGAAGGGTCTTTTGCCAGGTGTTTCCAGATCACTAATGACACAGATTTGATCCTTCGTGAATTCTGGGAAGACCACTTTAATATCCTCCACTGCATTGGCCTCAATGACAAGGCATGGAAGGAGGTCTCATTTTGCATGTTGAACTCCGCCTGGAGGAACTTTGGCCAGGTTGTGTGGCAGAAAGAGACTTCGAGGGCATCAAGCAGGAGTTAGCTGTTAAAATTGTGAACAAAATTGTGGCCACCAGCAGAAGTTTGGGCTTGGAGGTCAATGAGGAGGATGTTGTGAAGTTGGTGGAGGATCACAAACAAAAACTCACCACCAAAGAACTAAAAGAGTTGCAACGTGAACAGGTGAAGACTCTCCAAGAGGCGCAGTCATCAGAGGAGGGGACTGGTAAGATAACAATTACCAGTGAAAAATTTAAAGGCATTTTAGTAAGTGAAGTGAGGTGCAGGATTTTAATGACATTCAGCACCAAGACAAACCTGTGAGCAACAGAGCTGTGAACATTTTAAATGACAATACGATGTCTTTTAAGAAAAATTTATCAGCAAATACACTGGCAGCAGATTCTTGTTTTTATTCTTCAAAGCCCTAGGGTTCTTTGACTTGTAGATAAACCCGGGCTTTAACATGAAGCCCGCAGCATTTCTGCACATGATGAGGGTAACGCGATCTTCGTACGCTTTAAATCCAGGGGCTTTAGCTTCTTCCTTGAAGAGAAAAGTGCGAGACAGCATTCTCTTCCAAAATAACCCAGTCTCATCCATGTTGAAGACTTGCTCAGGAGCATATTCCCTTTGGCGATAATTTTCTTGAAGTCGTTGTTCACGTAATCTTCTGCTGCAGCTGTATCTGCAGAGACAGCTTCGCCCTAAACCAAAATGCTCTTTAGGCCATAGCGTTTTTGAAATTTGGTGAACCATGCCTTGCTTGCCACGAACGATTGTATCCTCGGTGGAGAATCGCTGGAGGGTCCTGGTTGTGGATCGTCGATATCTTCTCTCCCCTGCTCCTCTCCACGGTTGCCACTGTCGTCGTCAAGTTCGTTTGCAGCGAATGTCTCGTACAGCATCTTCGCCTTTGTTTGTATGATATTGCTGTCTATGCTGATGTTTTTCTTTCTGCAATCAGCAATCCACAGGTCCAAAGCAGATTCCATCCGCATTATTATCTTATTGAGGGATGTTACGACCCTCTTCACTGATTTATTAAAAGAAATAGTGGCTGTTTTCCTGATATTTGCCTCGTCCTTTTTGATGTAGCGAACAGTAGATTCATTGAGGCCAAAATAGCGGCCGACATCCGCAAACCTTTTTCCTTCTTTCAGCATATCTAACAGTTTCACCTTATCTGTTATGGTTAACATCTTCCTTTGCCGCTAAGGCTCACTACCAGAAGCCTTAGAAGATGAAGGATGCTTGGGAGGCATTGCAAAGGTTGAAATACGTGAGTAAAAAAATCACAAGCAAAACGTATTAATAAGCACAATGCGAGCGGCACACATGTGAGTTAGACTGAACGAGTGAGGCGAGACAATGGAAGATGGTGGGAGAACCAAACTTCAATCAAAAAGCAAATGAGACCCCATGATACAGAACATGCAGAAAAACAATTATATGATTTGTCATCTCCCACCCTTTCATCCAATAGTATTTCATGAACTATCTCACTTTGGTACGAGCCTTTGCGTTTTCCAAGACGACCATACATTGTATGCTATCGGACAGTATTTCACATGGTGCAATACTGTGAGTTATACGTTTAATTTTATGTTTTTTACTATTTTTTACTGTTTTATTACTCTTAGGCTAGGATATACTAGTTTTATCAATAAAATAATGAAAATTTCAATATGTACAAGCTCACGTAGGTGCGACCCTTTTCGTTTTCCGAAACGCTGATACCGGTATCGTATTTTACATGGTGCAATACTGTTAGTATTTATATTTTTTACTATTTTTTACCGTTTTATTATTCTTAGGCTAAGGAATACGTTTCTTTATCAATAAAATCATGAAACTACTGGAAATTTTAATATATGCTAGATCATGTAGGTGCGACACTGCGTTTTCCGAAACGCTGATACCGGTATCGTACTTTCTATGGTGCAGAGTTACATGTTCAAATTTATGTTTTTTTACTATTTCTTACTGTTTTATTATTCGTAGGCTGGGAAATACTTTTTTTTATCAATAAAATAATGAAATTTTTTTTCAATAAAATAATGATAATAATGAAAAATTTTATTTCTTAAAATTTTAATATTTTCGCAAGTACCCAGAAAAAAAAATTGCAAAAGTGAATCCGCGATAGGTGAACCGTGATATAGCGAAGGATCACTGTATATATATAGTAAGGAAGCTCATCCGTGAAACAAAACTTATAAGACAATGCAATATTTCGGATCCAGTTAGGATCCGAAATATAGCATTGTCTTATAAGTTTTGTTTCACTGACGGGCTTCCTTACTATTTAGTGCTGTATGCTAACAGTTTGTATTTTATACAGTATATATATATATATATATATATATATATATATATATATATATATATATATATATATATATATATATATATATATATATATATATATATATATATATATATATATATATATATATTCTTCGTCTACATCTTTACCCACTTTTATGTGGGGTCGATGTTTCTGGCCAGTGATCTCCATATGTTTCTGTCCCAGACCTCATCACCCAACGAACCTTTAGACCTCAGGTCATCATTGATGCAATCCATCCACCTACGCTTTGGTCTCCCCCTCCTTCCCCTACCCTGTATATCCATTTCCATCACCCTCCTCCCAACATACCGTTCATCCCTCCTATTGACATGATCATACCATCTTAGTCTACTTTCTTGTATCTTATCTGATATATATATAAAGCCTCTCCCCATGAACAAATTGCCCCACGAACACTGTTTACGAGCAAATTTTGCATCGCCCCCCAAATAAACCCTCGAGTTCCGAACACACATACACAAGCACATCCGGACGGGTGACCACGTTTATGCTTGCCAGGGCAATATGAACATAGTGGCATTCAGATAGAATGTGTTCATTCCTAGTATAGCAGATATAAGCTATAAGGTCTGTTTCCTTTTAATCTTCTGTGGTGTAGTTGGTAGCACCTTGGCTTAGTAAGTATAAGTCCCAGTTTCAAGTCCCGGTCCGGGTAAAAATGATCCATGTTTTCACATATGGTAATGTGCTTTTTTAGAGAATGTTGGTCCCGAATGAAATTGGGAGTTGAATTAAATGCGAAAACAAAACCACAAATGAGGTTGGGGAAACTGTAATATGAACATAGTGGCCTTCAGATAGAATGCTTTCATTCCTAGTATAGCAGATATAGGCTATAAGGTCTGTTTACTTTTAACCTTCTGTGGTGTGTTGGTAGCGCCTTGGTTTTGTAAGTATAAGTCCCAGGTTCAAGTTCCGGTCGAGGTAAAAATTATCCACGTTTTCACATATGGTAATATGCTTATTTGGTTATTAATGATCCCGAATGAGATTGGGAGTTGAATTAAATGCGAAAACAAAACCGAGAGTGAGGTTGGAGAAACTGTAATATGAACATAGTGGCATTCAGATAGAATGCGTTCATTCCTATGATATCAGATATAAGCTATAAGGTCTGTTTCCTTTTAACCTTCTGTGGTGTAGTTGGTAGCACCTTGGCTAAGTATAAGTCCCAGGGGGTCCTCGCTTAGCATCAGGGCTTCGTTCCTGACAGCTGACTTAAGTCGGATTTCGACATAAGTCAGATCACACCTAAACTCGAACTTAGGTCCCCAAACCTATGTTAAAAATAAATCATTTTAAACGTTGGAAAAAATGTGCTCTTAATGGAATTACTGAGGCAGGTGAGTATTTAGGTAAAAGCACCTGAGGTAGAGGGTACAGGATCTGTTGCTTGGGGCTCTATCTTCACAAAGAATTAGTAAGGCGAGTCTGGAAGGATGTCCTCTTCTTGTCATATATTTCCTTTTAACAACTCAGGGAATCATTGATCCCTCTCTTGACTTTATTGTACCTGACAACATTGGGATCTTGAGCCTCAAGCTTTGCTAACAATTCCTCTGCCAAGGCAACGATTCTTCCAATTCCTTGGTTATGAATCTCTTTGGATCTGGGCTTAGTAGTTCTTCCTCCTCTTCAATCATTTGCTTTTCCAGTTGAATGAGGTCCTCAATAGATAACTCCACCATGAGATTCCAGGAGCTCTTTTATATCATCAGTCTGTACCTCCACCTCGAGTTCCTTAATCATGACAACAACGTTCTTGGTTACTGCCTCAACTGTCTCCTCAAAACCTCTACAGTCATTCACAAAATAACGGCATGCTTCTTCTATACTTCATTCAAGCTGTATTGCTTCACTTCCTCCCAAGCATCACCAATATTCTTCATAGCAAGAAGAATATTTACGACTCACAGAAATCCTTGAGAGTCAAGTTTCTGTACTTCTCAGCTGCCCTGAGAACCATAGCAATTGTTCTCCAGAGGTAGTAGGCTTTAAAAAGGGCAATGGTCCTCTGATTCATTGGCTGTAACAGGGAAGTGGAATTAGGTGGAAGGTAAACCACCTTTACATTAGGATGAAAGTCATCCAAATGGGCAAGGTGACCAGGGGCATTGTCCAAGATTAGCAACACGTTAAAGGGCAGACCCTCAGATGTACAGTACTTAGCCACTTCAGGGATAAAATGGTTGCAAACAAGTCCTCAAATATTTGAAGGGTTACCTAAGCCTTCTTGTTTGACTTCCAGATGACTGGCAGCTGACCCTTTCAAGCGCCCTTGAGTCCCCTTGGGTCTGCCAAATAAACCAACAAGGGCTTCAGCTTACCCTCTCCAGCAGCATTAGCCCCCAAAGGCGAAGTCAGTCTCTCCTTGCTGAATTCATGGCCTGGTGCTGTCTTCTCATCCTTGGCGATGTATGCACAACTAAGCATATGCTTCCAGAATAAGCCACTCTAATCCATGTTAAACACCTGTTCGGTACGGTAGCCCCCTTCCCTTATAATCTCACCCAAAGCAAGAGGAAACATTTTTGCTGCTTCCTCATCACCACTAGCAACTTCCCCTTGTAGTTTTATATTATGTAAATTAGCACGAGCCTCAAAACAATTAAATCACCATCTATTAGCAACAAACTCCTAAACTGCACTGCCTTCCCCCTTTTCTCTTTTAAAGTTTTGGAATAATATTTTAGCCTTTTCCTGTATTAAGAAAAGGTTTATTGGGATATGCTGTCAATTTTGGTCTTCAAGCCAAAGCACTAGCAATCTCTCCATCTAGACCATAAAGTTGACTATGAAGCCTAGTGATCACAGTAGGCATCATAGGAGTCAAACCTTTCACGTGGTCACGTATGCGTTCTTTGTCTTTAATGATCGTGGCCACGGTCGTACTTGCTAATCCGAGATTGCAGCCAATGTTCAT
>JAXCGZ010002182.1:27500-89204 GCA_037179515.1 Halocaridina rubra
TAGTTTACAGGGAGGTGTACACATTGATAAAACATTGCTGCATACTAACACACAACTCACACTATGGCAGCACAGAGTACATTATATACAAAAGTAAAGCTCAGAGAAACACAGAATACACAAACAGAATTATACAGCAACATACAGAAAATATATGTATAATTCAATATAATTAATGGCCACCAAAGTGAGGATAACGAGCAAGAATAACATCAAGGTTGTCATCATTAAGTAAAAACGAGCAGATCTGTATTAAGTTCTGACCTCGTGGTAAAACATCTCTCACTGTGGGGCACTGAAGACAATAGTGGTCAAGAGTGTTAACATTAGGACGGTCGCATAATTTACAGGAGGTGTGCTGTGGCATATCTAGAGTCTGGAAGACCTGCCATAAAGGCCGATACCCCATTCTGAGCCAAGCACTAACTACATTGTTTTTCTGCACCATTAAGCCGCGTCTGCGATACTTGTAGCGACTGTGAAGAAAGTGATCATGGTGCTGTATGGACACACTGTTGGCCCTCTCGGTGTCCCTGCACCGGACCGTCATGGCAAACCCAGCTGAGTAGATGATGTTACGTAGGCATTGGAGGGAGGGCTCAGCGTCCACAGCATGCCCATCCAGCATACAGGCCACCTTGGCAAGACGATCCGCTGTGTCGTTGCAAGTCAGCCCAATGTGAGAGGGCGTCCATACAAACGACACAACGAGAGAAGCATCCTGAGCGGCTGCGAGGTGACATAGTATATCTCCCACAGCACAGCCACAGATGGGTACTGGCGAGGATAGGGCTTGTAGGGCCGATTGGGAGTCACAAATTATTACCACATTCACTCGTCGTCGAACAAGGAGAGTCACGGCATCCAAAATGGCATTCAGTTCACAGTAGGTGGAGCTCGACGAGGTGGATAGCCTACGGCCAATCTATGAATCAGCCAGCACAGGCGGCTCCATGGTGGGGGAAAACACAGCACATGCCGTCCTCCCATCTGCTTGCACAGAACCATCATCATAGACGTGGTGTGCTGCAGGGACAGATGTGGACACATCAGCAATAGTCTCCAGAGCTAACTGTCTCTTCAGGGGGGGATAGACATCCTTCGAGGTCGGTGTATATGTGACAGCGGGGAGGGGGACACGCCAGGGTGGTATATCTGGGACAGCCGCCTGCACAGGCAGGTCGATGTCAAGGCCACGGAGAATGTCACTCACCACCCTGATAAGGTTATGACCTCCTGCTCGAAGTGGGAGCCTGGGTGCGTCTGGATCCAGGGACGTCCTCATGACAGCAGAGAAGTACGGAGCAAGAAAGGGGTAGTGAAGACACTTAACAGTAAAATAGGACACATTGGCATAAATCCTCTCCACAAGAGGGGGCAAGTTGAGCTCCAACTGCATACTCACAATACGGGTAGAGAGAGAACATCCCAAGATAAATCTCATGACTTGATTCTGGAACTTTTCAAGTGGCTCGAGAGCTGGTCTAGGAAGTTGGCACAAGGCAGGAGACAGATAGTCGACCACTGACCGAAGTAGCTCCAGACGGTCAAGAAGGCTCTTCACAAAGGGGTGAATTCGTTGACGTGAAGGTATAGCTGGGGTGATCCGGACTGGTGCACCTAAATACGTGTACTGTGTGCAATGAGGGATGACATTACCACCAATGGCGAATGCGGGCAGTGCTCTGCAGTTGCGTGAAGTAAAAATCCTGCTTTTTTCTGGGGAGATAATAAGGCCACAGGAGGTAGCAGACACGTAAAAATCATGAAGCATGTGCTGAAGGTCGTGAGTTGAGGTCGTGTGGATGAATATGTCATCCGCATAGCAGGTAACTGTAGTACCGGAGATGACAGGAAGGAGGGAGAGTAGACGATGCATAAGGATATTGAATAGAAAAGGACTTAGCACATCCCCCTGAGGAGTACCCAGTTCAAACCGTTCATAGAAGCTATATGACCCTTTTAAAAGGACAGCTGATGTTCTGTTGCAGAGATATCCCCGTGTCCATTTCAGTATGTTCCCCAGAACTCAAAAGTCCATCAGCTGGTCAAGAATAATTTCCCTGTTGGCTATATCGAAGGCAGAGTTGAGGTCCAGGAAGGCGACCACACTGGTGGGAGAAAGACGGGTGTAGAGTTCAGCGAGGCAGTGATGTGTGCTCCGTTGTGGGAGGAAACCATAAAGACTGGGGGAGAGTTTATCCTGTAGACGGTGCATGAGCCGGGCAAGAAGGATGCGTTCAAACACTTTGCTGAAGCAGGAGGTGAGGGAGATAGGCCTAAATTTGTTGGTTCCAGGTTTTGGTAGAGGAATAATAGTGCTTCTGGTCCAGGCAGAGGGCACATGCCCCAAGCAAAAGCAAAGATTGAAGAGCTGCAGTATATATAAACTTTCTGAAGAAGAAGGAGAACTTGATATGTAAGACCATCCTCCCCAGGGGCAGTAGCCTTAATCCTAGCAAAAGCATGTCGTAGTTCATCCTCTGTGAATAGGATGTCATCCTCTTCATCCGTCTGTAGTACTGCACCCATTAGGCGGAGATTACGAACACTGCGGTGGGTGGAGAGTGCCTCTTGAACGTTCCCGGGAAGGTTGCAAGTTTGTGACTGTGCTGACCAGGTAGTAATGAGGTCCTGAGCATACTCAAGTGGACTTTGGTGTAGAGCACAGGTGGGTTTCTTCTTGACAGCCTTCCTTATAAGATGCCACATAGTCTCAGCGCTAGTCTGATGGTTAATACTATCCGTAAATTTCTGCCAATACTCCGTGTGCACGCACTTCTGCAGGGCAACCAGATCATCCCTCGCCAACTGATATTGGTGCAGGTGGTCAGGGGTGGGCTGTCTTTGAAAGGAGAGTCCAGCATCCACAGCTGTCCTTTCCACCTGGGCAATACGCTGATCCAGAGTCCAGGAATGGGCCTCAGGGCGACGTGGAACGTGTGGTCTGAGAACATAATGCGTGTAGAAGTCATGTGTAGAATTCACCAGTGAGTTGTATAAGCTGTCTGGAGAAAGATCAAAAGTGGGAAGGAGGTGAGAGATAAAGGAAATATAAGTGGGGCAGTATCTGGGAGGGATAGAGATGTGGGTGCCGTGATGGGGGAGGGTAGCTGGAGTCTGAAGTATGGAGTATTTCAGGCTAAGGGCAACTTGGTCAGAAAAGAGAGAAGGGATAGAAGAGCAGGAGACATTAGGTATCACAAGGCCAGCTGTGAGAATGTGATCTACAGTACCCCCACGAGCGTGTGTGGCACCACCAGTATCCCAGCGAGTGAGGCGGTAGCGGCGGATATAGTCGAGCAGAGGCTTGCCACCGCGATTGGGAGTGGGAGATGAGTCACCAAGGGCGGGGTGTCTGGCATTAAAATCCCCCATATAGATCATTCCACTGTCTGTAGGTATTGGAAGGGATGGTAGAGTAATCACACCTGGGGCAGAGTAGACATTGCACAATCGAAGAGTACCATTCCCGACAGTGATTTCAAAGAGCTGAAAGGTCATATCAACTTGTGCAGAAGAACCAAGGAGCGTGTGAGGTATGGAGGAATGAATGTAGGTAATGAGTCCTCATCTGGTATAATGCACATATGAAACATACCCCGTGAGCATAGGAGCCTCCTCCCCTGGTGGAGCACCACCAGGAAAAGCTTCTTGTATGAAAATAACCTGTGGATGATGACGATAAACATAGGCTCTAAGTGCAGTGAGTTTAGGAGAGTGTCTAAATCCAAAGGCATTCCAAGAGATGGCATGAAATTGTACGTGACAAGCGAATCTTATTCTTATTTTTGTGGAAGGCAGAAGTGGGCGGGGCACTGTCAGACAGAGCATGGGATGAAGAAGACCTGGGCTGCACATCAGTCAACTTCTCAAGGTGGGAGGCGACCTTATTAAACTTGTCAGTGCGAGTCGTGATGGTGTCAATAACAGCATGATGAGACTCGACCAAACTTGCGAGAGTCCTTTCCATTGTATCTTGCTGGGTGACCATACTGTCAATGCGGGCACCTATGGTATCAAGGCGAGCTGTGAGAGCTGTACAGCGGGACTCCAGGGTAGCAACAGCCTTACGGAGAGCGATGATGTCAGCAGAGTCAGTAGGACGTAGAGAGGAAGTTGCGGCGATGGGTGGTGGCGGGGGCAGTGGAGCGCGCTCTGGTGGTGTGGTATGAGACTGTCTAGCACAGCCATGCCAGACGTTGACCCCAGGCATGTTGCACCGAACACACTTCCACTGCGAAGTTTCTGGCGGAGGCTGAGACGTGGATCCCGAAGCAGTATCACAAGCAGTGGCAGCAGCAGATGAGGCAGGTATATGGTGCGGGCAGGAGCGTGTGTCATGGACAACAGCACACCACGCACATCTGGCTGGAGCAGAACAATAGCATGAGATATGGCTAATACCCCAGCATTTAAAACACCAAGGCTGCTCGTCCTTCATCCTGCACAATTCACAGGAAGGGAGGCAAGGGAGAAAGGAAAACTCAACGACTGGTGGGGGTGGTTCAGGGAGACTCCAGGTGAAGACAATATGGTTGATAGGCTCCCCGTCCTGAAACAACCGTCGAGCAGTGTGCACTCCTGAGAGCTCCTTGGCAAGGGAAGGGTCAAGTGTAATAGGGTAGCGAGTAACGAGGTATGTTGGGAACTTACGGGGCCGCTCAATTGAGTCCTGAATATCGCAACGTAGAGAAAGAAAATCCCCACTCGTGATCCTGTCAATGATGTCCTTGCGACGCCTCGAGATGTAGACAAAGCGTGATGTAACCAAAGACATCTTCACCTCAGCCAGCTCCCGATTGAGACGAAAAGTTTTGGTGACATCAGTAAGCCAACGAAGCTTCATGTCACTGGAGGGGTTTTCTTGGAAGCCCAGCTTGACATAATCTGCCCGGGGAGCAAAGGCTGGGGCAGCAGATGGGAGCAATGAGAGTGCAGCTGACTGGAGTGATGAAGAGGTAGCTGAAGGAGGTAACAAAGGTACAGCAGGAGGAAGAGGGCAGGGCAAGGAACTGCCAAAGGTTGCATGTGGAACAGCATCCTTATCTGTCTTGTGAGTTTTGGCAGCAGGCGGCGTTGAGGCACTGCTGGAATCAGACCCATGGTCTATGGGGCGTTTAGAGGAGGCAGAGTTCAGTAGTTGAGGATGAGGGTGAGAGCACATAACCCCAGCTGGCGGCTGCTGATGTCTACATGGTGGAAGAAGAGGCCAATCCCGCATATCCTGGCCATCCTCGTCACACAGGGCTATGTCAGCCTCGATATCCGCCAAGGAAGATGTGGTAGAATAGTCCATGATATCAGGTGAGGTGGCAACACTAGCTTGGAGAGACGTCAACGAGAGAGGGAGACAACATGACGTCACTCCACGTCATACTGCGCTTGCGCAAAGCCGAGTCCGCCAAACGAATGGGTTTTTACCACTGACAGATAGCTTTTTCTCGAAACTACAGACTAAGTTCAAAAAGACCCCAAAAAGCACTGTTGACACTAAAATGATATCTGTATCTTACTATGAATCTCGCCACGGTGAGGAATCAAACTGCTCTGTAGAACCCTCAGAAATCAGCAATAACTGTAGAGCTCACTCAGTCGTCGTCCGCTTCCGAAATTTGGCGGGACTTCACTCGAGAGAGAGAGAGAGAGAGAGAGAGAGAGAGAGAGAGAGAGAGAGAGAGAGAAAGAGAGAGAGAGAGAGAGAGAGAGAGAGAGAGAGAGAGAGAGAGAGAGAGAGAGAGAGAATCTTTAATTAACTCTTGTTCATTCAACCAAAACTACATCATTTATTGTAAAAATAATGGTTTAATTACAAATTCGGAATAATAATAATAATTGTCCTGAATATATTTCAAGACTGTATTTCTACGAACATTATGTAAGTGTTATTTTGCATATAGTTTCGTTTATTGAAACGCAAGTGCATGATTGTATACTTTTACACTTAGTATGTATACTTATTAATTTCTATCATGCATACACGTATATTCGTATGTATAATGTGTAGTTTATTATGAAGGCTGGCTGTAGCAGACTTGAAGAAAGGAATGTAGGTCACTAATGGAATTTAGCCATTAACCCTTCACCTCCTTGATAACACTTATTGCATCGCCTCTTTGAACAAAGAACCGTTGCAAGCAAGTCATAACTCAACTTAGTCCTAGTACCAAGGACCCCGACAAACTAGAGGGTAGTTTTTTGTAAGACTTTCTTGCAAAAGTTTAGTTGTACTCGTGAGATGATATGAGACACTCATGTTTACTGTGTTCATTGACAGTACTTATAAGTTTGTTAAAGAGTAATTAGTTGCTGTCGTGAGATGCTACAAGGCACTCATTTTACTGTGTTTATTGACAGTACTTATAAGTTTGTTAAAGAGTAATTAGTTGCTGTCGTGAGATGCTACGAGGCACTCATTTTTACTGTGTTTGTTGACAGTACTTATAAGTTTGTTAAAGAGTAATTAGTTGCTGTCGTGAGATGCTACGAGGCACTCATTTTTACTGTGTTTATTGACAGTACTTATAAGTTTAATTTTTGTTGTTCTCATGGGGCATTACGAGACACTCAAGTAGAAGGACGTGATAGAGATCTGTGGATCAGAAGATACGTTTTTGATTCGGAGTCCCGTGATTGCTGACGACATCAGGGTTATTCGGACAGATGAGTACAGAGTTATTATATTTCTAACAATATTTATAACTACGTGTGAGGGACAGAATGAGCTCATTTAACTGAACACTCGTAGGTAGAATGTATGTTAGAAAATGTATTATTCTGTATGAGGAAGTTTTAATTTAAGGTGAGGAGAGTTTATTTAAATATTCTCATATCAACAGTTCATAAACCCCCTTATAAAATATTTGCATGTATGTCTATGCATGTAATATTAATTATATTTATTGGTAGAGGATTTAAATTTGAGAACGTGGTAGGCCTCTACTGAAGCCGTGTCAGGATTTCCGAATTTAGGGGGTTATAAGATCGAAGGGTAAATAACACACAGGAAATCCTCCACAGCTTTTGGTCCTTCGAACCGGATGAGAATTGGTGTGGTAATGGAGAAAATAGTGTACAATTTAGATAAGCTCCCACCTTGTAAGAAGTTAGTGTAAAACTCTGCGGTTAAAATTGTCCACATTTCAGCGGAAACAGGGAGGAGAATTGCATGTATTTCATGAATATTGCAAATATAACTTTGAAATTTAAGTGGTTGTTGAAATAAATAAGAAAATCCCTTTCCCACGTGGATAAAGCATTTTTCTATCTGTGGAAACGAAATATACTTTCGTAGTTGAGCGTCCATTAAGTAATTTGGATGTTAGTACCCAATTTCGGCTGGGTGAACAGTGGTTTTTAGGGATTTGTGTGTTTACATATTTCCCATTTAACGATGTCTAGAATGTCGTATTGATTCCTTTGTTTACGTAAATAAACAGAAGGTAGTGACCCACCTACTGCTAGGTGCACAGTGTCGTTTCTTTGAGGAACAGTGTGGTTTGCATTACACTTTCCACTTACTGTTGCTGACTTAACAGTGTTGTTTAATTGATGAAAAGTGTGGTTTACACTTTTAGGATTGGCGTCATAATTGACGGAATTAAATAACTGCTATTATCGTGAGATTTGGAAGATTGTCCTTTGATACTCTTTACAGAATAAATGTTTGTTGCATTGTGGATGCATAAAGAAGATCGTGGATTCTTTGATGATAAAATTGCATCAACTATTTGTTTGTTGTTTTATGTTCTATTTGCTTTCTCATTATGTCGGTTAAACCTGAGGCATTACAACGCCTTCGGGAATTGGTTCAACGTGATTGTGTTCAGTGTCAAACAGAACTTGCCAAAGTTGATGAGACACTTGTTAATTATTTAGAAAGATGTCATCATACGCTACCAGAAAGATTCGGAAGATATGATAGGAAATATGAAGAATATGTCGAGAATAAGCCCCTTAAAAGGGATTCTGAAGAGGAGGATACAGAACATGACAATTTAGCTGAAACAGTAAATGATATTAGCTTAGCTGTCCTAGAACGGATTTGTAAGTTAGGAACTATGAAGAGTACTAGAGCTCCTAGTTCCGAGAGTTCAAGCCTCCCCAGTGGGCAACCCATACCTAAATTTCCTGAAGAAAAAATACCACAGTTCTCTGGAAACTATGATGAATGGCACGAGTTTTGGGATACGTTTGATAGTTTAGTACATAGTACTTCTATGGCAACTATGACAAAGTTTACCATCTTGAGAAATGCCCTTAAAGGAGATGCAAAAGACACCATAAAGGGATATCCTGTTGCTACTGAGAGTTATGATGAGTGCATTCAACAGCTACAAGCTGTTTATGCCAGCAAGGACAGGATTGTACGAAATTTAATGAGGAAATTGGTAAAAATACCAACTCCCTCTTCTAATTATTCATCACTTTTTAAGTTCAAGCAGGAAGTAGAAGCCATTACTCGAAGTCTGAAAAATTATAAAGACATGGAGAACACTGATTGGGTGTTTTCAGAACTCGTGATGATAAAATTGCCAGAAGATGTTGAGAACTGGATTAGCATGAAAATAGACACAAAATATCCTACATTTGAAACCCTCTTGAAGGAACTGGGAAAATATGTATATCATATAGAGGGCAACAATACTAAAGGTAACACAAAGGGAGAGACCCAAACCTCCCAGAGAGATGAGATACAGTAATGTGCAGAGGCATATTGTTATGCGAGTAGGAACACAGGTTTTTCCTACAGCTACTCAAGAATTGATTGAAGTGGCCATAGAGCCAGTTAATAAGTTGTTGATTGAGGAGGTCATGGAGCCTGTTAATAAGTTGCTGATTGCAGAGGCCATAGAGAGTGGTAATAAGTTGTTGATTGAGGAGGTCATGGAGCCTGTCAATATGTTGCTGATTACAGAGGCCATAGAGCCTGTTAATAAGTTTTGAAAGCCAGAGAGAATTGAAGTAAAGCAAGAAGTGCATTACGAAGATAAAACTACACTTGGAAGTGTTACAGATTCTGTTCCCTGGAAGCCTATCCACACTCCTCTCCCACACAATTTTCAGAGTGCCTTTGGACAAATGAAGTCTCTAACTAACTCTACTGCAAATGTAGAATGGGAAAAGGCCAAAATATCACTGCAAGCATTGAATTCCAACAATGCAAGACTTCAAAGGGTACTGGATCAGCGCCTTTCAGAAAAATCTAGATCTAACGTATCAATCTTTAGTTTAATCTGGAATGTAAATACAGACAAGTTGTCGTTGATAGGTCTGAAGGCTAGAGATGAAGTGCTGACAAAACAGAAACTTCTGTCACTGGTGGGTATATTTTTGGACCCCTTAGGTCTAATATCACCATTACTAAGAAGAAGGAAAATTCTTATTCAGAGAGCTTGGTCTGAAAAGCTCTCATGGGAATATCTGTTGTCAGAAGTATAGGAAGAGGAATCATCAAATTATGAAAGATCTGAACGTCAAGCTGCCCAAAGGGTTAAAGAATTGTGGGCATGCGTAATCATTGATGATAAATTGTAGTACTGATGGGGAGACCCCCATTTTTTCTTTTTTGGAGGGGCCCAGGAGCTCTTGAATATATTTCAAGACACTTTATTTCTACGTACATTATGCAAGTGTTATTTTGCATATAGTTTCGTTTATTGTAACATAAGTGCATGAATGTATACTTTTACACTTAGTATGTATACTTATTAATTTCTATCATGTATACACGTATATTCATATGTATAATGAGTAGTTTATTATGAAGGCTGGCTGTAGCAGACTTGGAGAAAGGAATGTAGGTCACTAATGGATTTTAGCCATTAACCCTTCATCTCCTTGATAACGCTTATTGCATCGCCTCTTTGAACAAAGAACCGTTGTAAGCAAGTCATAACTCAACTTAGTCCTAGTACCAAGGACCCCGACAATCTAGAGGGGAGTTTTTTGTAAGACTTTTTTGCAAAAGTTCAGTTGTACTCGTGAGATGATACAAGACACTCATGTTTACTGTGTTCATTGACAGTACTTATAAGTTTGTTAAAGAGTAATTAGTTGTACTCGTGAGATGATACGAGACACTCATGTTTACTGTGTTCATTGACAGTACTTATAAGTTTGTTAAAGAGTAATTAGTTGCTGTCGTGAGATGCTACGAGGCACTCATTTTACTGAGTTTATTGACAGTACTTATAAGTTTGTTAAAGAGTAATTAGTTGCTGTCGTGAGATGCTACGAGGCACTCATTTTTACTGTGTTTGTTGACAGTACTTATAAGTTTGTTAAAAAATAATTAGCTGTTGTCGTGAGGTGCTATGAGGCACTCATTTTTACTGTGTTTATTGACAGTACTTATAAGTTTAATTTTTGTTGTTCTCGTGGGGCATTATGAGACACTCAAGTAGAAGAACATGATAGAGATCTGTGGATCAGAAGATACGTTTTTGATTCGGAGTCCCGTGATTGCTGCCGACATCAGGGTTATTCGGACAGATGAGTATAGAGTTATTATATTTCTAACAATATTTATAACTACGTGTGAGGGACAGAATGAGCTCATTTAATTGAACACTCGTAGGTAGAATGTATGTTAGAAAATGTATTATTCTGTATGAGGAAGTCTTAATTTAAGGTGAGGAGAGTTTATTTAAAAATTCACATATCAACAGTTCATAAACCCCCTTATAAAATATTTGCATGTATGTCTATGCATGTAATATTAATTATATTTATTGGTAGAGGATTTAAATTTGAGAACGTGGTAGGCCTCTACTGAAGCCGTGTCAGGATTTCCAAATTTAGGGGGTTATAAGATCGAAGGGTAAATAACACATGGGAGACTTATTAGGAAGCTGCAGTCATTGGCTAGAATAGGTGGAAATGTTTTGGAATGGATAAAAACTTACTTAGAAGGAAGGGAACAGAGGGTTAGAGTAAGACACTCAGTGTCTGAATGGAGAAGAGTTAGTAGTGGAGTTCCACAGGGTTCAGTTTTAGGGCCACTTTTGTTCCTTGTATATGTAAATGACCTATCAGAGTCTGTAAATTCATTCATGAATATGTTTGCAGATGATGCAAAGATTGTGAAGAAAGTAAAAAACGAGAACAATGGTAGAGAACTTCAGGAGGATCTAAATAATCTGCATGAGTGGTCAGAAAAGTGGCTAATGAAATTCAATACTTCAAAATGTAAGGTAATGAGAATGGGTACAAGTGCAAGAAGGCCCAAGCTTGACTACTCGGTGGCTGGAGTACAACTTCAAGAGACAGAAAATGAGAGAGATCTAGGAGTAAACATACTGGCAGATTTGTCTCCAGAAATACATATAAATGGCATAGTAAGGGCAGCATATGCATTCTTATTAAATGTAAGGGTAGCCTTCAGGCACATGGACAAGGAAATGTTCAGAAATATTTATGTAACCTATGTGAGGCCAAAACTCGAATATGCAGCCCCCATTTGGAATCCGCACTTGAAAAAGCACATAGCTAAGCTTGAAAAAGTTCAAAGACATGCCACGAAACTGGTGCCAGAAATACGCAATCTCAGTTATGATGAGAGGCTGAGGGAATTAGACTTACCATCACTGGAAGCTAGAAGAGTGAGGGGGGATATGGTGACAGTCTTTAAATTCCTTCATGGTTATGATAGAGTGGATAGGGATCGATATTTTGATATGGCTGGCTCTAGAACTAGAGGTCATAGTTTGAAGCTTCGTAAGAAAACTTCTTTGCAGGATGTAAGGAAATACTTTTTCAGTGTAAGAGTAGTTGATAATTGGAATTGGCTAAGCGAGGAGGTAGTTAATGCTATCTCAATCCATAGTTTTAAGGACAGGTATGATAAGTATCACTAAGTCTAAAATGGAACCGATCAGGAGACGGGAAGATACGAGCTTTGGGCTCTTTCCCGTAAACACAATTAGGTAATCACAATTAGGTAATCACACAGGAAATCCTCCACAATAACAATAATAATAATAATAATAATAATAATAATAATAATAATAATAATAATAATAATAATAATAATAGTAACAATAATAATAATAATAATAACAATCTCCACAATCATCATGAAAGGAAAATTATTGTTGCCAATAATAATAATAACAATCTCCACAATCATCATCAAAGGAAAATTATTGTTGCCAATAATAATAATAATAATTATAATAATAATAATAATAATAATAACAATAATAACAATAATAATAATAATAATAATAATAATAATAATAATAATAATAATAATAATAATAATAATAATAATAATAATAATAATAATTAGATCTTAGGAGAATTTTTGGAATAGACATCATGAAAGTAATGCAGAGGTATATTAAATCCCAGCAGAGAGCTGGATATTCATTACACATCTTTTATAAACCCTTCACATCTGACAGGTCATTACACTCTCCATCTCTGTTTCTCTTTACAGCCTGATAAAGGCTGTTTTATTTTATTATTTTTAGCCCATCCTGGTGTTATAATCATCTTAAAAAAAAAAAAAAAAAATTGGGTTTTTAAGGTGTTCCTACTTCGCGGAAATTCACCTATCGCAGCCGGTTCCGGAACCGAACCCCTGCGATAAACGAGGGATTACTGTATATATATATATATATATATATATATATATATATATATATATATATATATATATATATATATATATATATATATATATATATATATATATATATATATATATATATATATATATATACAGTATAATATATATATATATATATATATATATATATATATATATATATATATATATATATATATATATATATATATATATATATATATATATATATATATATATATATATATATACAGTAATCCCTCGTTTATCGCAGGGGTTCGGTTCCGGGACCGGCTGCGATAGGTGAATTTCCGCGAAGTAGGAACACCTTAAAAACCCAATTTTTTTTTTTTTTTTTTTTTTATATATATATATATATATATATATATATATATATATATATATATATATATATATATATATATATATATATATATATATATATATATATATATATATATATATATATACCCGCAGTTCTTGGAACAACGCGAGGATAAGTTCTCAGAAGTGCCGCGTATATTAATTTTCGCATAATTTAACGAGCTATTTTCCATAAGAAGTAAAGATAATGGGCATAGGTCGTTCCACAACCGTCCATAGACACACAATACCAAAGATATAAGATAAGTAAAACATATTTTATAAGTACATAACAAAGCAGAAAGACCTGTAGTTATTTATATTAACATGCAAATAGTGTACAGTATAAAAAAATATACAGATTTACTGTACAGTAAACAAATTAATGCACTCTATTATGCAGTAGGCAACAGGCATACACTGGGACGTGCATGGTGGCAGTGAGAACGAGAATACAAACGATTTGCCATCTCCGTTATCAGCTGATGCACCCTCGCATGCTATTTCCCTGACGATATTATATCGAAAGTTTGTTTGCCGTGTGTTCTTAATGCTTTTATAAAATTTCATTATAGTATTCGATCACATTAAGTGGTAGAAGAGGAGTAGGATGCAGGAGAACGAACCTCTATCGGCAAACGTTTTGCCGCTTCCGTATCAGCTGATGCTTATAACAATTCAAGCACAAAATCTTAGTTATAAAATATTTATTTACTCACTCTATTTGGGTTTATCTAATTTTCAAGATTATAGTATTCTTAATATCCCTTGGTTCTAAACATTATTTTATCTTCTTTACATATCGACCATGCTCCACGAAATTTAAATGTAAACAAATTCGGCCGAGAGAAAAAGAAACTATACAATTAGTTACAAAGAAAACGTATATCGTACTGTACATGGGAAACTTAAATGAAATATATATATTCTCTACATGCTATTTCCCTGAAGATATTATATTGAAAGTTTGTCTGCTGTTTGTTCTTAATGTTTTTTCATTTCTCTTCATAATATGATGTTCATATAAATTTACACATGCACGCTGTCATTATAAAAGTAAAGGGTGCAGGGAGGGTTTATACAGTAAAGGTAAAAATTGGGGGTTTTGTTTCGTTTTCGTTATTAGTTTTCCTCATTGCAGTTACTTAAAATTTACAAAGGTCTTATCCGCCCCTGCTAAGAATACTGCTCACACATCTGGGGTGCTTCTTCCTTTACTTATCTTCTTGATAGGGTTCAATCTAAGGCAGTCAGACTCATTAATGATCCTTCTCTTACTTCTAACCTGGATTCTCTCTCTCTTCGCCGTAAGGTATCTTCCCTTTCGCTTTTCTATCGCTACTACTTCCATCGCTGCTCTAATGAGTTGGCGAGTTGCATCCCTCCTCCACTGCCCAGGCCGCGTAACACTCGCCAAGCGGCCTCATCTCACAGGTACTGTGTGGAGATTTGTAGCTCGCGGATTGGTCGGTGCAGCGACTGCTTCTTCCCATCTACCTCCAGACTCTGGAACTCTCTTCCTCCTTCTGTCTTTCCTAATTCTTATGACCTTTCATCCTTCAAAAAGCAGATCTATCGTCATCTCAGAGCCTAGTCCTCCATATCTCTGGGTCCTCTTTACTTTGACTGTTTTTTTTCTGTCTGTCGTTTTCCTTTGTGTGACATTACCTCATCTCTGCCTTGCCCTTAACCTTTTTCTTTTCCTTCGTCTTGGTATTTTCTCGTGCCCGGGTCTTTGTTGATGAGGGCAATTTCTGCCTGTCCCGTGTCACACTCTTAAAAAAAAAAAAAATAAATAAATAAATGTAAAATACCTGTAATAAATATGGTGCTCCTACTTTCCGGATTTTCAACTTTCGCGGCTGGTACCGGAACCGAACCCCCGCGATAAACGAAGGAGCACTGATATATATATATATATATATATATATATATATATATATATATATATATATATATATATATATATATATATATATATATATATATATATATATATATATATATATATATACAGGTATACCTCACCCAACGTCGTTAATTGGTTCCAGGAGAGATGACTGAAGTCAAAAAACGACTTAAATCGAATTAGCTTGTCTCTAAGTTAGCCTAGAATAGGCTACGCCAAATCTACTTGTCTAGGTTAAACCGAAAATAACCATTCCTAGTTCTGTAATTTATTCACGAATGTAATTTTCAATAATATATGGTTAATAATCTATTTTAAGCTTACAAACAAATAAATTTTATTTTTTAATACTGCATAGTACAGAAAAAAGTACAGGTAATTAAATTTACGAATACAATTTGGTGATGTTTACCGTACATCACGGATGCTTTATTTATGAATGTGGTTTGCTATGACATGATATAATAAAAGCCTTTTTTAAGGTTAAACACAAATACAGAAATTATTATTATTTTGCAAAAATAATAATAAAAAAAAAATTGATTTTAAATTTACCTTGGTGGTTTACATCGCGGATGTAGATGGCTGTGGATCGTCAACATCAACAGCTGATTCTGGCTGTTGTCGTTGTTGTCCTATCGGACAACGACGACAACAGCTAACAATGCTAACAATAGCAGTTTCGCGGGAATGACGAGTGACGACGCCTAACGGTAGATATTGGAACTACTGTACATATTTTAATAAGATTTTATATGCTATTATTCTTATTTATTGTACAATAACATGATTTTATGTGCTTTTGTTTTTATTTATTGTACAGTAACATGATTTCATGTGCTTTTAATGGTTTTCTAGTGATTTAATGATTCCAATATTTGTAGCGGACAGAGGTGAAGTTGATTATAATGATGTAAACTTTATTTTATTTTTTTTTATTTTTCCATATATTTTTTTGAAAACCGATGTATAATCGAGAACGACTTAACTCGAAACGACGTAAGCCGAGGGTATACCTTATATACATACATACATATACCTTGGCTGTTTCCCCCTTTAATTGGGGGGTAGCCGACATCAAGAAAGGAAAACAAATAGGGGGATTACTTTGCTCTATGGGCAATGACGAGGGAGCTAGCGACCGTTCAGATGGCACTGCTGGAGTGCCACAGCCCATCCTCCCGGCTCTTCCACAACCTGTGTCGCTTCACAACTGCCAGCTCCTCCTACTGCCCCTACCACAGGGCTATCTCTGTAAGATGCAGACCCGTGGTAACAGCAGATGCCCATCAGAGCCACGTCACAATCGCTCGCCACTCATTCCTATTCCTAGCACGCTCGCTTGCTTCCCTCACATCCATCCTCCTATCATTCAGGGCTCTCCTTCCTCCATCCATCCATCCAAACCTAGGCCTCCCTCTAGCATTTCTCCCATCAACTCTCGCATTCATCACCTTTTTCAGCAGCCTTTCATCATCCATCCTTTCCACATGGCTAAACCATCTCAGAACATTCATATCTACTCTGGCTGCAATTTCTCTCCTCACACCCGTTCTTGCTCTCACTACTTCATTCCTAACCCTATCCAATCGAGATACACCAATCATACTCCTCAGGCATTTCATCTCAAACACATTTAGTTTCCGTCTCTCACTTACTTTCATACCCCATAACTCTGATCCATACATCACAGTTAGCACAACCACTTTCTCATACAAAACTTTCTTAACATTCATTTCCAACCCTCTATTCTTCATCACTCCTTTCAATGCACCCAACACTTTACATCCTTCATTCACTCTGTGACACATATCTGCTTCCACTCCACCATTTGCAGCTATAGCCGAGCCTAAATGCTTAAACTGATTAACCTCCTCAAGTGTCTCTCCATTCAACATAACATTCAATCCAGCGCCATCCTCATTTCTTGTACACCTCATAACCTTACTCTTTCCCACATTCACTCGCAGCTTCCTTCTCTCACACACCATTCCAAATTCTGACACTAACTGACACAGCTTTTCCTCTGAATCTGCCACCACCACAGTATCATCTGCAAACAGCAACTGAATCAGCTCCCACTCGTTATCATCCCCATCTACCATTCTCAAACCTCGACCACGCACTCGCTCATTCACCTCTCTTACATCTCCATCAATATACAAATTGAACAGCCATGGTGACATCACACATCCCTGTCTCAGTCCCACACTCACTGGAAACCACTCACTCACTTCATTCCCTACCCTAACACAAGCTCTACTACCCTCATACAAACTCTTCACTGCATGCAACAATTTACCATTTATTCCATATAATCTCAAAACATTCCACATAGCCTCTCTATCAGCTCTATCATATGCTTTCTCTAGATCCAAGAATGCAAAATATACATCCTTACCCTTTGCTAAATATTTCTCCCATAACTGCCTAACCATAAAAATCTGATCTATACAACCTCTACCTCTCCTAAAACCACTCTGCACTTCCGCTATCACATATTCTGTCTTATCCCTAATCCTATTAACCAGTATCCTACCATACACTTTTCCTACCACACTCAACAAACTTATACCCCTAAAATTACTACATTCATACATATCTCCCTTACCTTTGTATAGGGGCACTATACAGGCAATCACCCAATCCACTGGCACCAAAGACAACATAAAGCATATATTAAACACTTTCACTAACCATTCCAATGCAGTCACACCCCCTTCTTTCAACATCTCCGCTCTCACACCATCCATTCCAGGTGCTTTACCTGCTTTTGCTTCATACAATGCCCTTTTCACCTCCTCTCTTGTAATCTCTCTCTCATTTTCATCTCCCATTACTGGCCCTTGAACCCCTCCCACTGCCACTATAGCTGCCTCTCTATCTTCCTCAACATTCAGCAAGCACTCAAAATATGCTGCCCATCTTTTCCTTGCATCGTTCCCTCTTAACATCTGTCCATTCACATCTTTCACTGTCTCTGCCATCCTCGATCCACCCTTCCTTGCTCTCTACACTTCTTTCCAAAACTTCTTTTTATTCTCCTCATATGACCTACTAAAATCCTGTCCCCACCTAACATTTGCCAACCTCTTCTCTTCCTCTACCTTCTGCTTGGTTTCCATATTTCTCTCCCTATATCTTTCATACTTCTCCCTACTTTTACACTGCAGTCATTCCTCAAAAGCCCTCTTTTTCTCTTCCACCTTCATTTTCACCCCTTCATTCCACCACTTGATGCCCCTCCTCATGCCACCTCCAACAAACCTCTTTCCACACACATCACTTGCATGTCCCACAAAACATTCTTTCATCAACCCCCATTCCTCCCCTAACTCCCCAACTTCTCTTTCTTTCACCCTGTCATATGCCACTCTCAACCTGTCCTGATATTCCTGTCTCTTCTCTGGCTTTTTCAACTCTTCCACCTTCACTATTTCCCTTCTACATCCCCCCACACTATTTCCCCACTTTTGCTACTACCACTTTTGCTTCAACCAAAAAATGATCAGACATCCCAGCAGCCACACCCCTGAATGCATGTACATCTTTCACTCTACCAATCATGCTCTTTGCTACCAACACATAATCCATCAATGCTCTTTCTTTCACTCTTCCATTTGCCACTCTCATCCATGTATACTTATTTATTAACTTCTTCTTAAATAAACTATTACCTATCACCAAGTCTTGCTCCACACACATATCTAACAGTCTCTCGCCACTCTCATTCCCACCTGGTACCCCATACTTTCCTACAACACCTTCTAGCTCTCCATCACCCACTCTGGCATTCAAGTCACCCAACACAACTACATAGTTTCTTCTACTCAGACCATCCACACATCTAGTTAACTCATTCCAGAATTCATCCCACTCTTCCTCACTTCTCTCACATCCTGGCCCATGCGCACTAACAAAAGCCCAACATTCCCTTCCTATCCTAGCCCTCACCCACATCAGCCTAGATGACACTTCTTTCCATTCCACTACCTGATTTACCATCCATTCACTCAGCAATAATGCCACACCTTCTCTCGCTCTCCCCCTTTCAACCCCAGCAATAATGCCACACCTTCTCTCACTCTCCCCCTTTCAACCCCAGACACCCAACCCGTCACATCACCAAATGCCACTTCTCCTTTTCCTTTCATCTTCGTCTCACACAATGCCAATACATCCATCCTCCTCTTACCAAACATATATCCAATCTCACATCTTTTGCTCTCTATCGTACTACAACCACGCACATCTAGACACCCCAAAACTAGAGTTTGGTTATATATATATATATATATATATATATATATATATATAATATATATATTATATATAATATATATATATATATATATATATATATAGCAAGCATGTATGTATGTATATATGTAATTACCTTACAATTAGGGAAAACCTCAGAATGAGGCCATCTCTGTCCCTAACCCCCTTATCCAATGGTTGGGGAGGGGTGGTAGAGGCTCTCTGGGGGATATAGGCGATAGAGGAGTGGCTGTTAGGAGATAAAAGCAAAAAGTCAAGGAATTAGAGACATTGGTTATAAACCTTGATGATAAAATTTGGAATATGGATAGAGAAATGAAAGAGAACGAAAAACTCATTGAAGATATAAAATATTTGGAGGAAGCAAATAAAACATAAGGGTAAGAGAGAAAAGAACTAGAAAAATAAATAAAGATGCTGCAAGGGGAAAAGAGTGAGCTTGAAAGCAGAATTTCTAAACAAGAAGAATACAACAAACATTTGAATGACAACCTGAATGAATTAAAAGTTAGTTCACTGCTCTCTTCTGAGAGAGACGAGATTGCAGTTTGGAATGTCCAAAGTAAGGAAAACATCGAATAGTTTAGAAAAGAGTTTCAGGAGTTGAATATGGAACATGATGCCATGAAAACTTCCTTTGCTGATGCACTAAAGGGGAATGTGGCAGTAAAAGAGGCTGAGAAGGTGGTGGCACAGGGACACATACAAATAGATGACTATAAAGCAACAGTAATCGAAAAAATTAAAAACATTGTGATGGAAAAGGCAAATCCACTGATTAAACAGGCACTTTATAAAGAGAACAGTGATAATCTCAGGCATATGCGAATCCCAGGAGCCAATATGGCAGGGGAGACTTGATGAAAATAAAGCTAGGATTTTAGACCTGATTAGAAAGCCTGGAGTAGTATGTGTTCCTGAGGATATTATAAACATTCAAAAATTAAGTAAATTTTCTAAGGAGGGAAAGCAAAGACCAACAAAAGTAATCTCTGAGAGAGGGGCCACATGTAGAGAAATATTGATGAGGAAAGAAAACCTGAAAACCTTCAAGAATAAAAAAAAAAGAATTCATTAGACTACACAGATAACAGGAAGAGATGGAAATGATCAAAACTGGTTGCAAGATGCTAAAAGGTTAAATGACAAAAGAAATGAAGAAGAGAAGAAAAATTTTCAATTTAGACTTCTTCAAGACAAAGGGGAGATAAATAAGATAATGATAGAAAATCTGGGGTTGAAGCCTCATTAACATTATTACATACAAATGCTGATGAATTAGCTGGTAAGGCAGTAGAATTAAAAGATAGGATTCACAACTATAAGGCAGATATAGTAGCAATTACAGAGATTAAGTTAAGTGAGGACATAAACAGTGTCACAGTTTTTCCTAAGGGCTTCAGAATATTAAGGGTTGAAAGATATGAGAGGAATGGTGGAGGAACAGCACTGTTCAAAAGTGAAAATATTCAGGGTGAAAAAGGAATTTCTTGTTGCTTGCATAAATACTGGGTCATAGAGCATTATAATAACTGTTGCATATAACCCACCAAAGAACCAGAATAGGCTAGAAGTTTATGAGGAAAGTCATATAGGTACTATTGAAGTCATAAACTCAGTTGTTAACAATGCTCGGAGAGAAAATGTAGGATTTTGATTATTGGAGGTTTTAATCATAGAGAGAAAGACTGGATAAATAGTGGTGATGACTTATTCGGGGCAAGATTCATAGATTGCATACAAGGGACTTTCCTACACCAACATGTACTGGAATCAACGAAGGCCAGGGGTGGGAATGAGCCATTGTTACTTGATCTAATATTCACAGATAACATGTTAGATATTGAAAAAATTGAGTATGAACCACCAATTGGAAAGAGTAACCACTGTGTGTTGTTGATGGATTATATCATTGAAGATGTTCTGCCTGAGAGTAGAGGCACTGAGGACATGAGTAGGAACTCTCTGAAAGGAGATTGCATAAAAATGAATGAGCTTTTTGCAGTTATAGACTGGAGGCTCTTATTTAACAACAAATCTGTAAAAGAAATGTACATCTATTGTGAGAAATATGGGAAGATAATAGATTGCTGCATACCTGTCACCAAAGTAGTTGTAATTCATGCCAGAGAGAAATGGTTCAATAATGAGTGTAAAAGAGCTAAGGAGTGGAGAGACAAATGCTGGAAAAGGTATAGGAGGAGCAAAACACATAAATGTCTGGCAGGCCTATAAAAGAGCAAGAAATGATTACCTAAGTTAAAGAAGAGAGCCAGAGTAAGACTATGAAAGGGACATCACCAGGAAGCCTAAAGAAAATGCCAAACTTTTCCTCAGCTTTATCAGAGGAAAACCGAAGGTAAAAGAACAGGTTTTAAAACTTAGCGAGTGGATGGAAGCATCACTAAGACGGATGAAGAGATCTGCAAAGAATTGAACAAGGAGTTTCAGTCAATATTTTCAATAGAAAAAAACCCACCCTCTCAGATTGCAAAGATAGAACCTCATGGGCCGGTATTAGAGAACATCATCCTTTCAGCCACAGAGGTATGCAAAGCGCTGATAGAGTTAGATGTTCATAAAGCTACAGGTCCTGATGATATATCCCCTTATGTACTTAAAAAATGCTCAAATTCAATATAAGCTGCACTAAGTATTATATTTAAGAAATCGCTGGAGTCAGGGGAGATTCCAAGATGCTGGAAACAAGCGAACGTGATAACTATCTTCAAAAAAGGAAGGAGGGATATGTTTGCAAATTTATGGAGAAGCTACTAAGGAAACATATCTCTCTTCACTTGGAATCCTTCAACTTTTTGTCGAGACAACATGGTTTCAGAGAAGGTAGATCAACAGTAATAAAATTATTAGAATTTTATGATGAGGTAGTCCGAATCTTACAGAGAAGGCTGGGCAGATTGCATATTCTTAGACTTGCAGACAGCATTTGATACTGTCCCACACGGGAGACTTATTAAGAAGCCGCAAGAAGTGGCAAGAATAGGTGGAAATGTCTTGAAATGGATAAAAATATACTTAGAAGGAGGGGAGCAGAGGGTTAGAGTAAGACACTCAGTGTCTGAATGGAGAAGAGTTAGTAGTAGAGTTCCACAGGGTTAAGTTTTAAGGCCACTTTTGTTCCTTGTATATGTAAGTGACCTACCAGAGTCTGTAAATTCATTCATGACTATGTTTGCAGATGATGCAAAGTTTGCGAAGAAAGTAAGAACGAGAACAATGGTACAGAACTTCAGGAAGGTCTAAATAGTCTGCATGAGAGTTCAAAAAGTGGCTAGTGAAATTCAATACTTCAAAATGTGAGGTAATGAGAATGGGTACAAATGCAAGAAGGCCCAAGCTTGACTACTCGGTGGCAGGATTAGAATTTCAAGAGACAGAGAATGAGAGAGAGTTAGAAGTAAACATACTGGCCAATTTGTCTCCAAAAATGCCTATAAATGGCATAGTAAGGGCAGCATATGCTCTCTTAGCAAATGTATGGGTAGCTTCAAACACATGGACAAGGAAATGTTCAGATATATTGATGTTATCTATGTGAGGCCAAAGCATGAATATGCAGCCCCCTTTTGGAATCCGCACTTCAAAAAGCATGCAGTTAAGCTGGAAAAATTTCAAAGACAAACCACAAAACTGGTGCCAGAAATACGCAATCTAAGTTATGATGAGGCTGAGGGAATTAGACTTACCATCACTCAAAGCTAGAAGATTGAGGGGGGGATATGGTGACAGTTTTTAAATTCCTTCATAGTTATGACAGAGTAGATAGGGAGCCGATATTTTGATATGGGTGGCACTAGAACTAGGGGTAATAGATTGAAGCTTTGTAGGAAATCTACTTTGCAAGATGTAAGGCAGTACTTTTTTAGTGTAGGAGTATGTGTTGTTTTATTATACTGTACAGTACTCATATACTGTACAGTACCTGTATATTATGCTAATTTTTAAGTTTAAGAATTATATTAAGATTAATTTTAGTAATTTTTTAAGAACTACTAGGAACATAGGGTCCCCCCTTAAAAAAAAAATGTTTAGGGGGACCAAGATTTGAATCAAAGTGAGTTCCAACTTACGTCTATTTTCTACTTAAGTCACCTGTCAGGAACGGATCCCTGACATTATATGAGGACTCCCTGTGTATAGAAAGTATATTATACAGTATTTACAAGGAAGATAATTTGAAAGATGTCCTGTACACTGCTTATTATATATATATATATATATATATATATATATATATATATATATATATATATATATATATATATATATATATATATATATATATATATATATACACAGGGAGCCCTCATATAACGTCAAGGTTCCGTTCCAGATAGGAGACTTAAGTGTAAAATCGACGTAAGTCGGAACTCACTTATATTTGAACCTGGGTCCCCTAAAAAAAAAATAAAAAAAAAATAAAAATTAAGGGGACCTTATGTTCCTAATTGTTCTGAAAAAATTACTAAAACTAATCTTAATACTATTCCTAAACTTTAAAACTGACATAATATACAGGTACTGCTCAGTATACATGTACTGTACAGTATCATGAAACAACAATACATAAAAATATCTGTACTATATTACACTTCAGTAACTGTACTGTATTACTGTATTGTACAAAACTGTATATAACACCTGTACAGCATACTGTACTCATGTGGTGTGCTTACATAGGGAGGGAGAGGCTTGCTTATCAGGAGAATGATTGCTGAGATAGGGGCAGGCAGATGAGTCTGGAAAGGCAAAAAAACATTCAATACATAGTGGATTAAAAGGCTCAATTTTTGCATTGGTGCTAGCCATGGTTAGCCTAGCCTAGGTAAAAGATGAAGTATTTTTCAAAAACAACAAAAGCCAATCTTCACTACCTCAATCCACATAGGCCTACTAGGCTAACAGGATAGCCTATCAAAAACTTGCAAGTTCCAAACCTACTGATAGCCTAGCCTAGCATAGGGTTTAGAAATCCCACTTATCTCTTGAAAATTGGTGGTCATAATGGTTCAAAATGAGTTTCAAAGCGTGGAGATTCAATCCAGACAGCTTGTCGTCAAAATATTGGGTCCTAAGTCTTGTAATTTTAAGCTCTGGGCAAAATAAAATATATAAAAAGACTTGAGCTTTATTCTTGAAGTGGGCATAAACAAAGATGCCACTCATCCGGGCATCAACAATAGACGATTCAGGTATAAGTACTTGAATATCACAATAAGAGAATTAAACTTTATTTAATAGGATTAGAAGCTATGAACCTTTATAATGTACAGTATACTTATTCTGTTTATTTAGTAGATCTTAGAGAATTAATGGAAACAAGCTTAAACCAATTAATATTACAAATAAATGCAAACAAATAGGAAATAAATACTAATAAGAAAGCAGTCAGAATAATTAATAAGAAACAATTATAGATAATTATACCTTAACTCTCACACCCATTCTCCTTTTTTAAATATTGGTACCACATCTGCCAACTTACACTCCTTGGGTACCAATTCTAATTTTATTAAATTATAGAATAGTGGAGTAAGTGGACAACTAAGCTCTGCCTTGCACTTCTTTAATACTCTAGCACAAATTTCATTAGGTACTGGAGATTTATGAACCTTTAATATATCTATTTCTTTTATTACATCCTCCCTAGTAATATTTATTGTACTATGTATATTATCGGGACAGTCTGTGTATATGTATTCTACCTATGGAATATATTCCAAATTTTCATAGGTAAATACAGACAAGAAACATTCATTTAAACATGTTCACTTCTCTTTATCATCATCTGTGAAATGCCCGTTGGCTATTCAATGTGGTCCAACTTTTAAACCCTAGAGAACCAGCAGGAAGGAAGGGTAAGGGAAACTAGACAAAAACAAATTTATGACTACATAAAAATTTAAAATAAATGAATGAATTTTTTTTTTTTTTTTAGCAGCAGCCTTTGTTGTAAAATTGAAAAGACGTAACTTGAAACAACATTATAAGATGACTCCCTCTGTGATTACCTAATTGTGATTACCTAATTGTGTTTACGGGAAAGAGCCCAAAGCTCGTATCTTCCCGTCTACTGATCGCTTCCATTTTATACTTAGTGATACTTATCATACCTGTCCTTAAAACTATGGATTGAGATACCATTAACTACCTCCTCGCTTAGCCAATTCCAATTATTAACTACTCTTACACTGAAAAAGTATTTCCTTACATCCTGCAAAGAAGTTTTCTTACGAAGCTTCAAACTATGACCTCTAGTTCTAGAGCCAGCCATATCAAAATATCGATCCCTATCCACTCTATCATAACCATGAAGGAATTTAAAGACTGTCACCATATCCCCCCCTCACTCTTCTAGCTTCGAGTGATGGTAAGTCTAATTCCCTCAGCCTCTCATCATAACCGAGATTGCGTATTTCTGGCACCAGTTTCGTGGTATGTCTTTGAACTTTTTCAAGCTTAGCTATGTGCTTTTTCAAGTGCGGATTCCAAAAGGGGGCTGCATATTCGAGTTTTGGCCTCACATAGGTTACATAAATATTTCTGAACATTTCCTTGTCCATGTGCCTGAAGGCTACCCTTACATTTGATAAGAATGCATATGCTGCCCTTACTACGCCATTTATATGTATTTCCGGAGACAAATCTGCTAGTATGTTTACTCCTAGATCTCTCTCATTTTCTGTCTCTTGAAGTTGTACTCCAGCCACCGAGATGTCAAGCTTGGGCCTTCTTGCACTTGTACCCATTCTCATTACCTTGCATTTTGAAGTATTGAATTTCATTAGCCACTTTTCTGACCACTCATGCAGATTATTTAGATCCTCCTGAAGTTCTCTACCATTGTTCTCGTTTTTTACTTTCTTCACAATCTTTGCATCATCTGCAAACATATTCATGAATGAATTTACAGACTCTGGTGGGTCATTTACATATACAAGGAACAAAAGTGGCCCTAAAACTAAACCCTGTGGAACTCCACTACTAACTCTTCTCCATTCAGACACTGAGTGTCTTACTCTAACCCTCTGTTCCCTTCCTTCTAAGTAAGTTTTTATCCATTCCAAAACATTTCCACCTACTCTAGCCATTGATTGCAGCTTCCTAATAAGTCTCCCATGTGGAACAGTGTCAAACGCTTTCTGGAAGTCTAGGAATATGCAATCTGCCCAGCCCTCTCTTTCCTGTAAGATTTGGCTTACCTCATCATAAAATTCCAATAAGTTTGTTACTGTTGATCTACCTTCTCTGAAGCCATGTTGCCTCACTGACAAAAAGTTGAAGGATTCCAAGTGAAGAGAGATATGTTTCCTTAGTAGTTTCTCCATAACTTTGCAAACTATGCTGGTCAAGGAAACTGGTCTATAGTTCAGAGCTGTACCCCTCCTTCCCTTTTTGAAGATAGGTATCACATTTGCTTGTTTCCAGCATCTTGGAATCTCCCCCGACTCCAGTGACTCCTTAAATATGATACTTAGTGCCACTGATATTGTGTTTGTGCATTTTTTAAGCACATGAGGGGAGATGTCATCAGGACCTGTAGCTTTATGAACATCTAAATCCATCAGCGCTTTGCATACCTCTGTGGCTGTAAGGTTGATGTTCTCTAATACCGGCCCTTGAGCTTTTATCACTGCAATCTGAGGAGGTGGGGTATTTTTTACTGTAAATACTGACTGAAACTTCTTGTTCAATTCTTTGCAGATCTCTTCATCCGTCTCAGTGATGCTTCCATCCGCTCTCTTTAGCCTTAAAACCTGTTCTTTTACCTTCAGTTTTCCTCTGATAAAGCTGTGGAAAAGCTTGGGATTTTCTTTAGCCTTCCTGGTGATGTCCCTCTCATAGTCTCTCTCTGCCTCTCTCCTTTTACTTAGGTAGTCATTTCTTGCTCTTTTGTAGGTTTGCCAGGCATTTATGTTTTTTCCCCTCCTATACCTTTTCCAGCATTTGTCTCTCCACTCCTTAGTCTTTTACACCCATTATCGAACCATTTCTCTCTGGCATGAATTACACCTACTTTGGTGACAGGTATGCAGCAATCTACTATCTTCCCATATTTCTCACAAAAGATGTCATACATTTCTTGTACAGATTTGTTGTAAAATAAGGTTCTCCAGTCAATAACTGCAAAAAGCTCATTCATTTTGATGTAATCTCCTTTCGGATAGTTCCTCCTCATGTCCTCAGTGCCTCTACTCTCAGGAAGAATATCTTCAATGATATACTCCATCAACAACACACAGTGGTCACTCTTTCCAATTGGTGGTTCATACTCAATTTTTTCAATATCCAACACATTATCTGTGAACACTAGATCAAGTAGTGTTGGCTCATCCCCACCCATGGCCCTTGTTGGTTCCATTACATTACATGTTGGTGTAGGAAATTCCCTTGTACGCAATCTAGGAATCTTGCCCCGAATGAGTCCTCACCACTGTGTGGGTCAAGATTTATCCAATCTATCTCTTTATGATTAAAGTCTCCCATAATCAAAATCCTACATTTTTTTTCCCGTGCCATGTTAACAACTGAGTTTATGACTTCAATAGTACCTATATGACTTTCCTCATAAACTTCAAGCCTATTTTGGTTCCTTGGTGGGTTGTATACAACAGTTATTATAATGCTCTCTGACCCAGTATTTATGCGAGCAACAAGAAATTCCTTGAACTCACTTTCTATAGCCAAGTTTATTTCTTCGACTTGAATCCTTTCACTTATGAGCAGTGCTATCCCTCCACCAGTCCTCTCAGATCTTTCAACCCTTAGTATTCTGAAGCCCTTAGGAAAAACTGTGACACTGTTTATGTCCTCACTCAACTTAGTCTCTGTAATTGCTACTATATCTGCCTTACTGTTGTGAATCCTATCTTTTAATTCTACTGCCTTACCAGCTAATCCATCAGCATTTGTGTATAACAATCTTTATGAGGCCCCATCCCCTGATCTTCTGTCATTATCTTCTTTATCTCCCCTTTGTTTGGAAAAACTCTGTAATGAAAATTTTTCTTCTCCTTCATTTCTTTCATCATTTAACCTTCTTGCCTCTTGCAACAAGTTTTTGATCTTTCCCATCTCTTCCTGTGTTCTGTATCGTCTAATGAACACTTCTTTGAATTCTTGAAGGTCTTTAAGACTTTTTTTTCTCAACAATATTTCCCTACATGTTTCCCCTCTCTCAAAGGTTACTTTTGTTGGTCTCGGCTTTCCTTCCCTCGAATATTTACCTAGCTGGTGTATGTTTACAATATCCTCAGGACCACATACTACTCCAAGCTTTCTTATCAGGTCTACAACCCTAGCTTTATTTTCTTCAAGTCTCCCCTGCCATGTTGGCTCCTGGGATTCGCTTATGCCTGAGATTACCACTGTCTTCTCCTTATCAAGTGCCTGTCTGATGAGTGGGTTTGCCCTTTCCATCACAACGTCTTTCATTTTTTCGATTACTGTCTCTTTATAGTCAACTGTTTGTATGTTTTCCAGTGCCACCACCTTTACAGCCTCTTTTAATGCCACATTCCCCTTTACTGCATCAGCAAAGGAAGTTTTCATGGCATCATTTTCCATATTCAGCTCCTGGAACTCTTTTCTGAACTGTTCAATGTTTTCCTTAATCTGGACATTCCAAGCAGCAATCTCGTCTCTCTCTGAAGAGAGCAGTGAACTAACATCTAATTCCTTTAGGTTGTCATTCAGCTGTTTGTTTTTATCTTCTTGTTTAGAAATTCTAGATTCTAGTTGACTCTTTTCCCCTTCCAGCTTCTTTATTCTTTTTTTCTAGTTCCTTTCTCTCCTGCCCTTGTGCTTTATTTGCTTCCTCCAAAGATCTTATTTGCTCTCTGAGTGTTTCATTCTCTTTCATTTGTCCATCCATATTCCCAATTTTATCATCAAGGCTTATAACCATTTCCTCTAAATTCTTGATTTTCTGTTTAAGTCTCCTAATGGCTACCCCTCCTACCGACCCATGGATGGGAGAGGTTTGGGACAGAGATGGCGTCATTTTTATGTTCTCCCTCTCACAGAATACAGAAAGAAGACGAGAAAGAGGAAAAAAAAAAACTTTTAATTAAGCTTCACACATAATTTTTATATCTCCATATAAGTGCTATTTAGTGACTCAGTTTATCTCTTTTCTGGTAACACACATCTTAACTTAAAAACTTGACCATGGTAATTTAAGGATAAAAAGAAAAAGAAAAAAAAATGCAACAAAACAAAAGTCAAACCTGAAGGAAATATTCGAACCTGTGTCTGAGGTGGCACCTACCTGTTTCTGCTATATATTCTTCCTAACTGATAAACTCACTTGCTAACCAAGATATGTTATCACAGGATTAGACTTTACATTTAACTCAATATATATACAAAATAAAAAAAAATAGTAAAAGAGAAAGCTAAAAGAAAAGCAAAAAAAAAATGAAGAAAATAAGACAGCTGTACTACTTGGCAACTTAACTCAGTACTGTTGACAGGTGGATATTTGTTTTTTTTTTTTTTAATTATTCAATTATTTCGTGTATCAAACTAACTAACAAGTTAATATAAATGGGAAGGATACTGATTTTAACAATATATGGAACCACGGGATCAGGTAAACGGCTTAAGAGCTTTCCCCAGTTTACACAAAAAATTAGGTAATGTGATGTGATGGCTTCACCTCTGGCAACTCTTCTAAATTTCCTTCAAGGCAGAACTGGACGGCAGCTTCTCTCTCCCCTCACGAAAATGTTCTCAATTTTTTTTCCTTTAATATTTTGGATAGTCTCATCATACAACAAATATAAGTTTTGTACTCACAATACTCTGCAGGATTTCAGATTTAGGGAAATTATGGTAAAGTTTTCCACTAAGCACTTAGTCACTCAAAACACAAGTAAAAATTTAAGAGGAGCAGTTCCGTGTGTCACTGAACGCGCGGTGGGTGTGTGTGTGATTACCTAATTGTGATTACCTAATTGGGTTTACGGGAAAGAGCCCAAAGCTCGTATCTTCCCGTCTCCTGATCGCTTCCATTTTATACTTAGTGATACTTATCATACCTGTCCTTAAAACTATGGATTGAGATAGCATTAACTACCTCCTCGCTTAGCCAATTCCAATTATCAACTACTCTTACACTGAAAAAGTATTTCCTTACATCCTGCGAAGAAGTTTTCTTACGAAGCTTCAAACTATGACCTCTAGTTCTAGAGCCAGCCATATCAAAATATCGATCCCTATCCACTCTATCATAACCATGAAGGAATTTAAAGACTGTCACCATATCCCCATACACTCTTCTAGCTTCGAGTGATGGTAAGTCTAATTCCCTCAGCCTCTCATCATAACTGAGATTGCGTATTTCTGGCACCAGTTTCGTGGTATGTCTTTGAACTTTTTCAAGCTTAGCTATGTGCTTTTTCAAGTGGCGGATTCCAAAAGGGGGCTGCATATTCGAGTTTTGGCCTCACATAGGTTACATAAATATTTCTGAACATTTCCTTGTCCATGTGCCTGAAGGCTACCCTTACATTTGATAAGAATGCATATGCTGCCCTTACTATGCCATTTATAAGTATTTCTGGAGACAAATCTGCCAGTATATTTACTCCTAGATCTCTCTCATTTTCTGTCTCTTGAAGTTGTACTCCAGCCACCGAGTAGTCAAGCTTGGGCCTTCTTGCACTTGTACCCATTCTCATTACCTTACATTTTGAAGTATTGAATTTCATTAGCCACTTTTCTGACCACTCATGCAGATTATTTAGATCCTCCTGAAGTTCTCTACCATTGTTCTCGTTTTTTACTTTCTTCACAATCTTTGCATCATCTGCAAACATATTCATGAATGAATTTACAGACTCTGGTAGGTCATTTACATATACAAGGAACAAAAGTGGCCCTAAAACTAAACCCTGTGGAACTCCACTACTAACTCTTCTCCATTCAGACACTGAGTGTCTTACTCTAACCCTCTGTTCCCTTCCTTCTAAGTAAGTTTTTATCCATTCCAAAACATTTCCACCTATTCTAGCCATTGATTGTAGCTTCCTAATAAGTCTCCCATGTGGAACAGTGCCAAACGCTTTCTGGAAGTCTAGGAATATGCAATCTGCCCAGCCCTCTCTTTCCTGTAAGATTTGGTTGGCTTACCTCATCATAAACTGTGATTACGGGAAAGAGCTAAACCTCGTATCTTCCCGTCTCCTGATCAGTTCCATTTTCTACTTAGTGATACTTATCATGCCTGACCTAAAACTATGGATTGAGATAGCATTAACTACCTCCTCGCTTAGCGAATTCCAATTATCAACTACTCTTACACTGAAAAAGTATTTCCTTACATCCTGCAAAGAAGTTTTCTCACGAACTTCAAACTATGACCTCTAGTTCTAGAGCCTGCCATATCAAAATATCGATCCCTATCCACTGTATCATAACCATGAAGGGATTTAAAGACTGTCACCATATCCCCCCTCAATCTTCTAGCTTCGAGTGAGGGTAAGTCTAATTCCCTCAGCCTCTCATCATAACTGAGATTACGTATTTCTGGCACCAGTTTCGTGGCATGTCTTTGAACTTTTTCAAGCTTAGCTATGTGCTTTTTCAAGTGGCAGATTTCAAAAGGGGGCTGCATATTCGAGTTTTGGCCTCACATAGGTTACATAAATATATCTGAACATTTTCTTGTACATGTGCCTGAAGGCTACCATTACATTTAATAAGAATGCATATGCTGCCCTTACTATGCCATTTATCTGTATTTCTGGAGACAAATCTGCCAGTATGTTTACTCCTAGATCTCTGTCATTTTCTGTCTCTTGAAGTTGTACTCCAGCCACCGAATAGTCAAGCTTGGGCCTTCTTGCACTTGTACCATTAGCAAGAGGGTTTGCCCCTCTCTATTCATCTCTTACTTCCTTAAATTTCGTGGTTATCCCCCCAATCCTTCCCATCCTTTATCCCCCTCTCCTCAGTGATGACACCCTGAATAGGGCTAATAGAGTTCACTCGACGCCGTCACTGTTATTCCCCCTCCTTTCCTATCCCATCCAATCCAATCCAGTCCACTTGTACCCATTCTCATTACCTTACATTTTGAAGTATTGAATTTCATTAGCCACTTTTCTGACCACTATGCAGACTATTTAGATCTTTCTGAAGTTCTCTACCAGTTGTTCTCGTTTCCAACTTTCTTCACAATCTTTGCATCATCTGCAAACATATTCATGAATGAATGTACAGACACTGGTAGGTCATTTACATATACAAGGAACAAAAGTGGCCCTAAAACTGAACCCTGTGGAAATCCACTACCACTCTTCTTTATTCAGACACTGAGTGTATTACTCTAAACCTCTATTCCCTTCCTTCTAAGTAAGTTTTTTATCCATTCGAAGACATTTTCACCTATTCTAGCCATTGCTTGCAGCTTCCTAATAAGTCTTCCATGTGGAACAGTGTCAAACGCTTTCTGGAAGTCTAGGAATATGCAATCTGCTCAGCCCTCTCTTTCCTGTAAGATTCGGTTTACCTCATCATAAAATTCTAATAAGTTTGTTACTGTTGATCTACCTTCTCTGAAGCCATGTTGCCTCGCTGACAAAAAGTTGAAGGATTCCAAGTGAAGAGAGATATGTTTCCTTAGTAGTTTCTCCATAACTTTGCAAACTATGCTGATCAAGGAAACTGGTCTATAGTTTAGAGCCGTATCCCTTCTTCACTTTTGAAGATAGGTATCACGTTTGCTTGTTTCCAGCATCTTGGAATCTCCCCTGACTCCGGTGACTTTTTAAATATGAAAATTAGTGCCACTGATATTGAGTTTGTGCATTTTTTAAGTACATGAGGGAATATATCATCAGGACCTGTAGCTTTATGAACATCTAACTCCATCAGCACTTTGCATACCTCTGTGGCTGTAAGGTTGATGTTCTCTAATACTGGCCCTTGAGCTTCTATCTCTGCAATCTGAGTGGGTGGGGTATTTTTTACTGTAAATACTGACTGAAACTACTTGTTCAATTATTTGCAGATCTCTTCATCTGTCTCCGTGATGCTTCCATCCACTCTCTTAAGCCTTAGAACCTGTTCTTTTAACTTCAGTTTTCTCTGATAAAGCTGTGGAGCATCTTGGGATTTTCTTTAGCCTTCCTGGTGATGTCCCTCTCATAGTCTCTCTCTGCCTCACTTCTTTTACTTAGGTAATCATTTCTTGCTCTTTTGTAGGTTTGCCAGGCATTTATGTTTTTTCTCTTCCTATACCTTTTCCAGCATTTGTCTTTCCACTCCTTAGCTCTTTTACACTCATTATCGAACCACTTCTCTCTGGCATGAGTTACACCTACTTTGGTGACAGGTATGCAGTAATTTACTATCTTCCCATATTTCTCACAAAAGATATACATTTCTTTACAGAATTTTTTGTAAAATAAGGTTCTACAGTCTATAACTGCAGAAAGCTCATTCATTTTCATGTAATCTCCTTTCGGATAGTTCCTCCTCATGTCCTCAGTGCCTCTACTCTCAGGCAGAATATCTTCAATGATATACTCCATCACCAACACACAGTGGTCACTCTTTCCAATCGGTGGTTCATACTCAATTTTTCAATATCCAACACATTATCTGTGAATACTAAATAAAGTAGTGATGGCTCATCCCCACAAATGGCCATCATTGGTTGCATTACATGTTGGTGCAGGAAATTCCCTTGTACGCAATCTAGGAATCTTGCCCCGAATGAGTCCTCACCACTGTGTGGGTCAAGATTTATCCAATCTATCTGTTTATGATTAAAATCTCCCATAATCAAAATCCTACATTTTCTCTCCCGTGCCATAGAACAACTGAATTTATGACCTCAATAGTACCTATATGACTTTCCCCATAAACTTCTAGACTATTTTGGTTCCTTGGTGGGTTAAATACAACAGTTATTATAATGCTATCTGACCCAGTATTTATGTGTGTAATTACCTAATTGTAACTACCTAATTGTGTTTACGGGAAAGAGCCCAAAGCTCGTATCTTCCCGTCTCCTGATCGCTTCCATTTTCTACTTAGTGTAACTTATCATAACTGTCCTTAAAACTATTGATTGAGATGGCATTAAGTACCTCCTCGCTTAGCTAATTCCAATTATCAACTACTCTTACACTGAAAAAGTATTTCCTTACATCCTGCAAAGAAGTTTTCTTACGAAGCTTCAAACTATGACCTCTAGTTCTAGAGCATGCCATATCAAAATATCGATCCCTATCCACTCTATCATAACCATGAAGGAATTTAAAGACTGTCACCATATCCCCCTTCAATCTTCTAGCTTTGAGTGATGGAAAGTCTAATTCCCTCAGCCTCTCATCATAACTGAGATTGCGTATTTCTGACACCAGTTTCGTGGCATGTCTTTGAACTTTTTCAAGCTTAGCTATGTGCTTTTTCAAGTGCGGATTCCAAAAGGGGCTGCATATTCGAGTTTTGGCCTCACATAGATTACATAAATATTTCTGAATATTTCCTTGTCCATGTGCCTGAAGGCTACCCTTACATTTGATAAGAATGCATATGCTGCCCTTACTATGCCATTTATATGTATTTCTGGAGACAAATCTGCCAGTATGTTTACTCCTAGATCTCTCTCATTCTCTGTCTCTTGAAGTTGTACTCCAGCCACCAAGTAGTCAAGCTTGGGCCTTCTTGCACTTGTACCAATTCTCATTACCTTACATTTTGAAGTATTGAATTTCATTAGCCACTTTTCTGACCACTCATGCAGACTATTTAGATCTTCCTGAAGTGCTCTACCATTGTTCTCGTTTTTTACTTTCTTCACAATCTTTGCATCATCTGCAAACATATTCATGAATGAATTTACAGACTCTGGTAGGTCATTTACATATATAAGGAACAAAAGTGGCCCTAAAACTGAACCCTGTGGAACTCCACTACTAACTCTTCTCCATTCAGACACTGAGTGTCTTACTCTGACCCTCTGTTCCTTTCCTTCTAAGTAAGTTTTTATCCATTTCAAGACATTTCCACCTATTCTAGCCATTGCTTGCAGCTTCCTAATAAGTCTCCCATGTGGAAGTGTCAAATGCATTCTGGAAGTCTAGGAATATGCAATCTGCCCAGCCCTCTCTTTCCTGTAAGATTCGGCTTACCTCATCATAAAATTCTAATAAGTTTGTTACTGTTGATCTACCTTCTCTGAAGCCATGTTGCCTCACTGACAAAAAGTTAAAGGATTCCAAATGAAGAGAGATATGTTTCCTTAGTAGTTTCTCCATAACTTTGCAAACTATGCTGGTCAAGGAGACTGGTCTATAGTTCAGAGCCGTGTCCCTCCTTCCCTTTTTGAAGATAGGTATCACGTTTGATTGTTTCCAGCATCTTGGAATCTCCCCTGACTACAGTGACTTTTTAAATATGATACTAAGTGCCGCTGATATTGAGTTTGCACATTTTTTAAGTACATGAGGGGATATGTCATCAGGACCTGTAGCTTTATGAACATCTAACTCCATCAGCGCCTTGCATATCTCTGTGGCTGTAAGGTTAATGTTCTCTAATACCGGCCCTTGAGCTTTTATCTCTGGAATCTGAGGTGGTGGGGTATTTTCTACTGTAAATATTGACTGAAACTCCTTGTTTAATTCTTTGCAGATCTCTTCATTCATCTCAGTGATGCTTCCATCCTCTCTCTTAAGCCTTAAAATCTGTTCTTTTACCTTCAGTTTTCCACTGATAAAGCTGTGGAATAGCTTGGGATTTTCTTTAGCCTTCCTGGTGATATCCCTCTCATAGTCTCTCTCTGCCTCTCTTCTTTTACTTAGGTAGTCATTTCTTGCTCTTTTGTAGGTTTGCCAGGCATTTATGTTTTTTCTCTTCCTATACCTTTTCCAGCATTTGTCTCTCAATTCCTTAGCTCTTTTACACTCATTATCGAACCATTTCTCTCTGGCATGAATTACACCTACTTTGGTGAAAGGTATGCAGCAATCTACCATCTTTCCATATTTCTCACAAAAGTTGTCATCCATTTCTTGTACGGATTTGTTGTAAAATAAGGTTCTCCAGTCAATAACTGCAAAAAGCTCATTCATTTTGATGTAATCTCCTTTCGGATAGTTCCTCCTCATGTCCTCAGTGCCTCTACTCTCAGGCAGAATATCTTCAATGATATACTCCATCACCAACACACAGTGGTCACTCTTTCCAATCGGTGGTTCATACTCAATTTTTTCAATATCCAACACATTATCTGTGAACACTAGATAAAGTAGTGATGGTTCATCCCCACCCCTGGCCCTCATTGGTTCCATTACATGTTGATGTAGGAAATTCCCTTGTGTGCAATCTAGGAATCTTGCCCCGAATGAGTCCTCACCACTGTGTGGGTCAAGATTTATCCAATCTATCTCTTTATGATAAAAATCTCCCATAATCAAAATCCTACATTTTCTCTCCCGTGACATGTTAACAACTGAGTTTATGACTTCAATAGTACCTACATGACTTTCCTCATAAACTTCTAGCCTATTCTGGTTCCTTGGTGGGTTATATACAACAGTTATTATAATGCTCTCTGACCCAGTATTGATGCAAGCAACAAGAAATTCCTTGAACTCACTTTCTATAGTGATTACCTAATTGTGTTTACGGGAAAGAGCCCAAAGCTCGTATCTTCCCGTGTGCGCATGCACGTGTGAGATTACCTAATTGTGATTACCTTATTGTGTTTATGGGAAAGAGCCCAAAGCTCGTATCTTCCCGTCTCCTGATCGCTTCCATTTTATACTTAGTGATACTTATCATACCTTTCCTTAAAACTATGGATTGAGATAGCATTAACTACCTCCTCGCTTAGCCAATTCCAATTAACAACTACTCTTACACTGAAAAGTATTTCCTTACATCCTGCAAAGAAGTTTTCTTACGAAGCTTCAAACTATGACCTCTAGTTCTAGAGCCAGCCATATCAAAATATCGATCCCTATCCACTCTATCATAACCATGAAGGAATTTAAAGACTGTCACCATATCCCCCCTCACTCCTCTAGCTTCGAGTGATGGTAAGTCTAATTCCCTCAGCCTCTCATCATAACTGAGATTGCGTATTTCTGGCACCAGTTTCGTGGCATGTCTTTGAACTTTTTCAAGCTTAGCTTTGTGATTTTTCAAGTGCGGATTCCAAAAGGGGGCTGCATATTCGAGTTTTGGCCTCACATAGGTTACATAAATATTTCTGAATATTACCTTGTCCATGTGCCTGAAGGCTACCCTTACATTTGATAAGAATGCATATGCTGCCCTTACTATGTCATTTATATGTATTTCTGGAGACAAATCTGCCAGTATGTTTACTCCTAGATTTCTCTCATTTTCTGTCTCTTGAAGTTGTACTCCAGCCACCGAGTAGTCAAGCTTGGGCCTTCTTGCACTTGTACCCATTCTCATTACCTTACATTCTGAAGTATTGAATTTCATTAGCCACTTTTCTGACCACTCATGCAGAATATTTAGATACTCCTGAAGTTCTCTACCATTGTTCTCGTTTTTTACTTTCTTCACAATCTTTGCATCATCTGCAAACATATTCATGAATGAATTTACAGACTCTGGTAGGTCATTTACATATACAAGGAACAAAAGTGGTCCTAAAACTGAACCCTGTGGAACTCCACTACTAACTCTTCTCCATTCAGACACTGAGTGTCTTACTCTAACCCTCTGTTCCCTTCCTTCTAAGTAAGTTTTTATCCATTCCAACACATTTCCACCTATTCTAGCCATTGCTTGCAGCTTTATAATAAGTCTCCCATGTGGAACAGTGTCAAACGCTTTCTGGAAGTCTAGGAATATGCAATCTGCCCAGCCCTCTCTTTCCTGTAAGATTTGGCTTACCTCATCATAAAATTCTAATAAGTTTGTTACTGTTGATCTACCTTCTCTGAAGCCATGTTGCCTCACTGACAAAAAGTTGAAGGATTTCAAGTGAAGAGAGATATGTTTCCTTAGTAGTTTCTCCATAACTTTGCAAACTATGCTGGTCAAGGAAACTGGTCTATAGTTCAGAGCCGTATCCCTCCTTCCCTTTTTGAAGATAGGTATCACATTTGCTTGTTTCCAGCATCTTGGAATCTCCCCCGACTCCAGTGACTCCTTAAATATGATACTTAGTGCCACTGATATTGTGTTTGCGCATTTTTTAAGCACATGAGGGGATATGTCATCAGGACCTGTAGCTTTATAAACATCTAAATCCATCAGCGCTTTGCATACCTCTGTGGCTGTAAGGTTGATGTTCTCTAATACCGGCCCTTGAGCTTTTTTCACTGCAATCTGAGGGGGTGGGGTATTTTCTACTGTAAATACTGACTGAAACTCCTTGTTCAATTCTTTGCAGATCTCTTCATCCGTCTCAGTGATGCTTCCATCCGCTCTCTGTAGCCTTAAAATCTGTTCTTTTACCTTCAGTTTTCCTCTGATAAAGCTGTGGAAAAGCTTGGGATTTTCTTTAGCCTTCCTGGTGATGTCCCTCTCATAGTCTCTCTCTGCCTCTCTCCTTTTACTTAGGTAGTCATTTCTTGCTCTTTTGTAGGTTTGCCAGGCATTTATGTTTTTTCCCCTCCTATACCTTTTCCAGCATTTGTCTCTCCACTCCTTAGCTCTTTTACACCCATTATCGAACCATTTCTCTCTGGCATGAATTACACCTACTTTGGTGACAGGTATGCAGCAATCTACTATCTTCCCTTATTTCTCACAAAAGATGTCATACATTTCTTGTACAGATTTGTTGTAAAATAAGGTTCTCCAGTCAATAACTGCAAAAAGCTCATTCATTTTGATGTAATCTCCTTTCGGATAGTTCCTCCTCATGTCCTCAGTGCCTCTACTCTCAGGAAGAATATCTTCAATGATATACTCCATCAACAACACACAGTGATCACTCTTTCCAATTGGTGGTTCATACTCAATTTTTTCAATATGTGTGTGTGTGTTTGATGCTTATGGGATCGAGCCCCAAGTTCGCAATTTCCCGTCTCCTGGTTGGTTCCATTTTGTACTTAATGATACTTATCATTCTTGTCCTTAAAACTATGGATTGAGTTAGCATTAACTCCCTCCTCGCTTAGCGAATTCCAATCATCAACTGCTCTTACACTAAAAAAGTACTTCCTTACATCATGCAAAGAAGTTTTATTATGAAGATTAAAACTATGACATATATATGCATATGTGTGTGTGTGTATTTATACATATGTAGGTTCATGTTTTGCACAAGTACATGTGTACTGTATATATGCATATGTAGTTACCTCATTGTGCTTACAGGAAAGAACCCAAATGCTCGTAACTCCTCGTCTCCTGGTCGGTTCCATTTTTGTACAAAATATACTTATCATGCTTGTCCTTAAAACTATATATTGAGTTAGCATTAACTACCTCCCCGCTAAGCCAATTCCAATCATCAACCGTTCTTACGCCAAATAAAAGTCCTTCCTTACATCCTGCAAAGAAATTTTCTTTCGAAGCTTCAAAGTATGACCTCTAGTTCTAGTGCTAGCCATATCAAAATATCAATCCCTATCCACTCTGTCATAACAATGAAGGAATTTTAAAACCGTCACCATATCCCCAATCCTTCTTCAAGCTTCGAGTGAAAGTAAGTGTAATTCCCTTAGCCTCTCATAACTGAAACTGCATATTTCTGGCACTAGTTTTGTGGCACGTCCTTGAACTTTTATCAGTTTAACTACATACTTTTCCAAGTGTGGATTCCAAAAGGGGGTTGCATATTCAAGCTTTGGCCCCATAAAGGTTACATATATATTTCTGAACATTTCCTTGTCCATGTGCCTGAAGGCTATCCTTGCATTTGCTAAGAAAGCATACGCTGCCTTTACTATGCCATTTATGTGCATTTCTGGAGACAAATCTGCCAGTATATTTACTCCTGGATCTCTCTCATTCTCTGTCTCTTGAAGTTCTTCTCCTGCTATTGAGTATTCAAGCTTGGGTCTCCTCGCACTTGTACCCATTCTCATGACCTTACATTTAAAAGTATTGCATTTCATTAGCCACTTTTCTGGCCACTCATGCAGACTAGGTACTCCTGAAGTTCTCTACCTTTGTGTGAGTCTCTTAATTTCGTCACAATCTTTGCATCATCTGCAAACATATTCATGAATGAATTTAAAGATTTTGGTAGGTCATTTACATATACAAGGAACAAAAGTGGCCCTAAAACTGAACCTGTGGAACTCCACTGCTAACCCTTCTCCAATCAGACACTGAGTATCTTACTCTAACCCTTTGTTCCCTTCCTTATAAGTAAATTTTTATCCATTCCAAGACATTTTTACCTATTCTCGCCATAGCTTGCAGCTTCTTAATAAGTCCCCCATGTGGGACAGTATCAAATGCTTTCTGGAAGTCTAGGAATGTGCAGTCTCCCCAGCCCTCTCTTTCCTGTAAGATTCGGCTTACCTCATCATAAAATTCTAATAAGATTGTTACAAGTGATCTACCTTCTCTGAAGACATGTTGTCTCACTGACAAAAAGTTGAAGGATTTCAAGTGAAGAGAGATGTGTTTTCTTAGTAGTTTCTCTCTAACTTTGCAAACTATGCTGGTCAAGGAAACAGGACTATAGCTTATAGCTGCATCCCTCCTTCCCTTTTTGAAGATAGGTACCATCCTTGCTTGTTTCAAGAATCTTGGAATCTGCTCAGATTCCAGCGACTTTTCAAATATGATACATAGTGCCGCTGTTATTGACTTAGTGTAATATTTAGATACATAAGGGAAGACATTATCAGGATCAGTAGCTTTATGGGCATCTAACTCCATCAGCGCCTTGCATACATCTGTGGCTGGAAAGATGATGTTCTTTAATACAGGACCATGAGCTCCTATCTCTGCAATCTGAGAGGATGGGGTATTTTCTGCAGTAAATAACGACTGAAACTTATTGCTCAATTCTTCGTAGATCTCTTCATCCATCTCAGTGATACTTCCAACCGCTTTCTTTAGCATTAAAATCTGTTTTTTTTTTCACCTTCAGTATTCCTCTAATAAAGCTGTGGAAAGCTTGTGATTTTGTTTAGCCTCTCTGGTGATGGCCGTCCCTTTTATAGTCTCTCTTAGCCTCTCTTCTTTTATTTAAGTAATCATTTCTTGCTCTTTTAAAAGGTAGATGAAGTTGAGGAGCAGGATCCAGGTGGTGACTGCTGGTGCAAGGTAGGGGATGAGGTGTGGGTTAAGGGCCCCCAAAACAGGTGCTTCAAGAAGTTTGAGTGTGGAAGAGTAACAAAACTGATCTCTCCCCAAGCGACAGAAGTGGAATGCATACCCTGACATGTGAAGGATCTCAGGCATTGCACTGTGAACACAGAGGAGAGGTCAGAGAGACTGGGAAGCAAAGGTGAGGATGAGACTGAGGATGGGGAGCCTATGCTGATAGGATTCAGTGAGAGTGACACTAACTGTTCAACAAATGTACAGCACACGGGAGATGAACTGGAGGGGCAGGCTGTGGCCCCTCAGAGGAAGGATGAGGCGTCCTCCCACTTGGCTTTGTTGTTGAATTCAAATTCAGGGGAGAGTGTGTAGGCAGAGCGAGAAGTGGGAGGCGGGTTGCTTTTTTTGTGATGTGAATAAAGTCGGAGTATTGGAAGAGAGGGTAGAAAGTCGAGGGGTGAGCATCGTGATCGTCATTGCTATAGTTGCTGTTGTTATGTCGAGGTCTGGAGGAGCTGATGCTGATGTTAGGATAAGTCTTGATTTCGTTTCCTGTTTATTTTAGTATATTAGTACATGGGTTTATTTGCTTGTTAATAATTAGGTAGTGGTTGTGGCTTTGTGTTTCCTATGTTAGGTTAGAAGTTGGGTATTATTAGGACTGGGAAAGATAGATATGTGGTTGCAGTGTAGGCTGGTCTTTAGGCTACTGGAGAGTTTCAGCCTGCTGTTTATTGACGTCTGAGGTTGTCTAGCCTAGGCCCTCCAGTATCGACGAGTTGCCTGCAGATTTGAGAGGTGAGGACAAACTTTGTGTGAGTTTTTTTTTTATATAGGCTATTTCCATCCACACTCCCAACTGTGTGGGTCAAGATTTATCCAGTCTATCTCTCTATGATTAAAATTTCCCATAAACGAAATCCTACATTTTCTCTCCCATGCATTGTTAACAACTGAGTTTATGACTTCAATTAGTACCTATATGACTTTTCTCATGAACTTCTAGCCTATGTTGGTTCCTTGTGGGTTATATACAACAGTTATAATAGTACTCTCTGACCAAGTATTACGTGAGCAGCAAGAAATATTTTCTACATATATCCCCTCTCTCAAAGGTTACTTTTATTGATCTCTCCTTGCCCTCCCTAGAATATTTACTAAGTTGGTGAATGCTTACAAAATCCTTCGTACCACATAATACTCCAAGCTTCCGTATCAGGTCTAAAACCCTAGCTTTATTTTGCTCAAGTCTCCCCTGCCATGTTGACTCCTGGGATTCACTAATGCCTGAGATTACCAGTGTCTTTTCTATATCATGTGCCTGTTTAATCAGTGGATTTGCCCTTTCCATCACAACATCTTTCATTTTTTCTCTTACTGTTTCTTTATAGTCAAACGTTTGTACGTTTTCCAATGTCACCACCCTCACAGCCTCTTTACCGCCACATTCTCCTTTAGTGCATCTACAAAGGTAGTTTTCATGGCATCATGTTCCGTATTTAGCTCCTGAAACTCTTTTCTAAACTGTTCCATGTTTTCCTTTATCTGGACATTCCAAGCTGCAATCCTGTCTCTCTCTCTCTCTCTGAAGAGAGCAGTGAACTAACATTTTATTCATTCAGGTTTTCCTTCAACTGTTTCTTGTTATCTTCTTGTTTAGAAATTCTGGTTTCTAGTTCACTCTTTTTCCCTTCCAGATTCTTTATTCGTTTTTCTAATTCTTTTCTCTCTTGTCCTTGTGCCTTATTTGCTTCCTCGAAAGATCTTATTACCTCTCAAAGTGCTTCATCCTCTTTCATTTCTCCATCCATATTCCGAATTTTATCATCCAGATTTATTACAAGGGTCTCAAGGTCCTTGATTTTTTGCTTCAGCCATCTAAGAACCATTCCTCCTCCTACATCCCCAGAGATCCTCTACCACCCCTTCTGCAACCATTGGATGGGGGGCTTAGGGACAGATGGTTTCATTTTGATGTTTTGCCCCTCATAGTATATATAGACGAAAAAAAAAGAGAGAAAATTTTCTGTTTAGGCTTCACGCAGAATTTCTATATCTTCATGTGAGTACTAATTTAGTTACTTAGTTCATCTCTTTTCTGGTAACATATATCCTAACTTTAATTTTGACTTTGGTAACTAGAAAAGAAAAAATACAAAACAAAAGCCCACATGAAGGAAAATTAGAATATGCAACTGAGGAAACTCCCACTTGTTTCTGCTATATTATCTTCTTAACTGCTAAACCGGTCATTTCAGAAGAAAAAAATATCAATCAATTTTTAACCAAGGTATGTTATCAATGGATCAGACTTAAATCTAACTCAATTTATGCAAAAAAAAAAAATAGTAAAAGAGAACACAGCAAAAAGAAAAAAATAAGACAACTGTGCTGCTTGGCAACTTAACTCAGCACTGTTGAAAGGTGCATTTTTTTGAATTTATTTATTTATTTGTTTATTTCGTATAACAAATTGACTAGCAACTTAATTTATATGGATATTGATTTTAGCAAGATATGGAACCACAGGATCAGGTTAATAAGGCTGTAAGAGCTATCCCCAATTTGCACAAAAATTAGGTAATGTGATGGCTTGAGGTATAAAAACTCACGCCCATGTGTGTCCCATATGTAAGTTAGACAGTAGCTTCTCTGTTCTTTGTACCACGCTGGCAATGTAATAAGCATTATCAAGGAGGTGAAAGGCTAATGACTAAAATCCATTAGCGACTCACATTCCTTTCTCCATCTTCTACAGCCAGCCTCCATAATAAATTACACATTATACATACAAATATACGTGTATACTAATAAAAATGAATAGGTATACATACGACGTTTAAAAGTATACATACATGTAGTTATGTTACATTGTTCTTTGTACCAAACTGACATCTTTTTTGCACCACCCCACTATGGGGTGTTCCCCTTCTCTGAAATCCTATTGGTGAAGGCATGACCAAGTGCCTGAACCGAGGTTATTAAAAGGGTCAACCCACGACTAAGAAGAGTAGAGTCTTGTGGGTGCCTATACAGTCTTTAAATTCCTTCATGGTTATGATAGAGTGGATAGGGATCGATATTTCGATATGGCTGGCTCTAGAACTAGAGGTCATAGTTTGAAGCTTCGGAAGAAAACTTGTTTGCAGGATGTAAGGAAATACTTTTTCAGTGTAAGAGTAGTTGATAATTGGAATTCGCTAAGCGAGGAGGTAGTTAATGCTACCTCAATCCATAGTTTTAAGGACAGGTATGATAAGTATCACTAAGTCTAAAAATGGAACCGATCAGGAGACGGGAAGATACGAGCTTTGGGCTCTTTCCCGTAAACACAATTAGGTAATCACAGATAGCATTGCATTAAGGGGACGGGGGCATTGAGGCCTAGAGGAACCATGTAGCTTCTAATAAATTAAGTGTTCAGTATCTTCGCATATCTCTTATCACCTTGCATGAGACAGCCCTGGCTAATGGAAACCGACTACAATTACACCAGTGCTATACCGCCGGCTATGATACGATATATAATACCACACTGGTAGGTAGAGAATATCCATACGACACTGCTGGACAATGATAGGATCAACATTCATACCACAGGCTTCGCCTCTCGTAACTCTTCTAAACTTCCTCCAAGACAGGGCAGGACAGCTTCTCTTTCTCCTCTCAAAAGTATTCTCAGATTTTCTCACAATACTCTGCATAATCTCTATTCATGAAAATTTGGTTTAAGTTTTATACTTTAGACCCGACTCATTCAAAAACACAAGGAAAAATTCGAGAGATACTGATTGCATGTGTTCTAATGCCTGCCGTGTGTGTGTGTGGCCAGTTGATCTTGCTTGTTTATTTAGAGGTACTAGAGGGTCTGTATCATAAACTTCTCCAAACTGGGGGATAAAATGTAGGAACTAAGGGGATCACAGATTACTAAGGAGGATGAGGACAAAGTAAATAAATTCTCTTCTTCCTCAGAAAGGCTGCCTTTTCTATTAGTTACCTTGGCTAGGATTGATTCTGTGTGTACTGTATAATGGGGTTCGATATACTTTTGACTCTTGAATATTGCATACATCCTTACCTATTTATCAGCATTTGTAGAAGCTCTTAAAGGCCTACCATTCTTGGACCTACTGTTCTTTTCCATTGACAGAGTTTTCAAGGTGTCTTAGGAACACATCTTGTGTATTCATCTTTTCAAATTTTGGAATCCTTTAAGTTTTTACTAAAGGGAATGAAGATAAGTTGGAAAGAGGAGCTGATTTGCTTCTTGTGCATTCACCGAGGTGCCTTTTGGGCTTCTGAATGAAAAGAATATTTTCTGAATATCTTTTAGCATACTTATAAACCCAAATTTTGTAAATTTCAACGTGGAGGAGGAAGTTTCTAGAGATTTATCTAAACCATCTATCAACAGGGATAATAAAGTTCGCTCCTTGTCACAATTTAGAGGTCTTAGGTAAAATTGTACTGCTACAACTCAACCTTGTTAAGTTTACCATTAGAATTCATAATTATAAATTTTGAAGAGCTTGCAGGAAGAGGCATGCGGCAATACTGGAACTCTATAAGCAAAGTTTATAACCATAATTAACTTCACCATATGCAAATGTCCTTGAATTTTACATTCATGAAAGAAATTTTTACATAAGATTTGGTGAAACTTATCAAAGTTTCACAGCAGGGAAAAGTATCGTTTGTTACTTCATTTCAATGGCCGAAAGACATTTTTACTTAAGATTTGGTGAAACTTATCAACGTTTCACACCGTGGAAAAGTATTGTTTGTTACTTCATTTCAAAGGCTGAAAATCCTCAATAATTTGTGATGATGCTAAAGTCATTTTCCTATACTTTTTGTCAGGCATAAGCTTTAGTCAGCAGATACTCCCTTTTTCTGATCATGGAAACAGGGCCAGTTTCCAAGCTCTTAGCTCTCATCTTCCACTCAGTTCTACACCTTAAGTAAAAAAATTATACACATTTCTTTTCTAAATTTACCAACTCTCCTAGAGGGAATTCATTATGACAGTCTTCTGTAGGGAGGTTGTGTTTTACCTTCTAATGATGACTAATGGAGTAAAGAAATTTGGATTAGTCAAACAAAAATTTCTCTTGTGACTTGACTAGTTCTTCCTCCAATCCTACAATATTTTTTGTTGGAAGAATTAGTTCGTCCTACAGTTTGATAGTTTCTAGATGTCAAGCTTGATTTATTAAGTGATTCTAGGTCATACTCTTTAGTCAAAACCACTGGATCCATGGTTTGCAGCTAGTATGATGGTGCTCCTGTTGGATGTCAGCTGGAGGGTTGCGAAAATTCAATGGATGTTAAGACGTGTTACTTAAAATGACAAAAATCTTTATAAGGATGCAAATCTAGAAATATTAGTGTCGGGCAAAATGCATTCATATAAACCAATCCTCAAAAAATTGTGTATATGACCTACTCTCTCTCTCTACACACACACACATAATTGGAATTGGCTAAGCGAGGAGGTAGTTAATGCTATCTCAATCCATAGTTTTAAGGACAGGTACGATAAGTATCACTAAGTCTAAAATGGAACCGATCAGGAGACGGGAAGATACGAGCTTTGGGCTCTTTCCCGTAAACACAATTAGGTAATCACAAATATATATATATATATATATATATATATATATATATATATATATATATATATATATATATATATATATATATATATATATATATATATATATATATATATATATATATATATATATATATATATATATATATATATATATATATATATATATATATATATATATATATATATATATATATATATATATATATATATATATATTATATATATATATATATATATCCGTTTTGAATATACATGGTCGAAATATATTACAAAAAATCTGACTATTATTCCTTAAAAATTACAACTACTGTTTAACATAAATTTAATTATATTAGGTAAAGTTTATGTGCCATACAGTATAGAAGCTGCTCTACTTACGAACAAACATTCACAGATACGAACAAATACCCACTCAATCTTCCCATGTATTTATGTATGTATTACTGTACTGCAATGTACTATTACATTATTATTATTGTATTAAAAATTCATTAATACTGTATACTCTATGTTTCATGTAGTAGTTCAGTGTCTTTAGCCTAAGTCCTGTACAGTACTGCATATACAGTATATGTACTGAATTATACTTTTTTTACCTACACACACCTTACAAACGAACTTCTGGAATCTAACTCTCTTGTAAGTTGGGGAGTGTCTGTAATCTATGCATGATCTGAATTATAGAGGAGGTTGGAAATAGGTTGTAAGCAAAATACAGGCACTTATATATGAATTTTGCACAAGCAGGATATTTTAAATACCTTGGGAGCGGTAAAATTTGTGCAATCAAACATAAGCATTCCACTTATTCAGAGGCAATTATACAATGATATTTACATAAGTATTATAGCGGGAATAGACAAAAATACTGATAAAACAGAAAATTTATTATGTACATAAAAAGTCAGTTAAGAATTTGGCATTATGCATCTTTTCTTATGATCAATGTATCTTATGTAATTTTTAACAGTGCAAAGACAGTGGATGAATATCAGCATACACTAGAAAACAAAATATTATTATTCTGCGTTATAACAATGTTATTTTGCTATGAATTGGAATATGCTTGCACAAAGCAATACTTAAGAGAAAACATAAAACAACAGTACCGTATTTCATATAACACATAAATATATTGCAAATAGAAAAGCGTAGCACTAGATGAAACCACACTCGAGGTTCATACCTTTATTTCTGGATGATGAAACAAAATGTTGAACATTCCTAGACACATGAGTTGCCTCAGAAATCTTTGGCAAAAGTTTTATTTATTGCAAGAGAAATCAATTTAATATAGGCCAGCATAACTATAAGAAATGTACTCTACTCTCAGGTAACGGACACAGGACAGCTTCAGTGACAGAATAAAATTCATATACTTTGTTATATGAAGTATAGGATTTGCAGATTATATTCTGTGGCTGGAATTACACTTTCAAGAATTCCATAACTATCAATTTATATGATTTACATTAATAGAAGAATTTTTAATTAAATAGTAACAGTAACTGTATACCTATGTATGATATACCTATAATTTTTTATATTGCCAAGAATAAGCAAAAGCAGATACTGGCCCTAAGTAATAAGTAACAGTTAAGCATACTAGAGAGGATACAATAGTTTCAAAATAAGAAATAGAAACTCTTAGCCACTAGGAAAAAGATGGTCGGTTCTTCTAATAATCTTTTATTGAAATGCTCTCTCTCATATTCCGTTTTTCCGCTTAGGACAACTTCACTCAGAAGGCACAATTAGAGAAAACAAAACACAGATAAGGTATTTCAGGATTTCATCTTCTGATTTGCAGGTCATAGATAATATATACAAAAAAGCCCTGCTTGAAATGATATCGGCAAATCTTTTCAAAGCAATGAATACCACTCGGTATTTTCTGTATACAATAACATATAATTTATTTTTCATTTTGAGATGCTGCAACTACAAAGCATTTTTTTTTTTTTATGAAATATTACACTTAAATAGCATTACAATGAAATTCTCTTTAAACACTGCAGCTATACAGAATCTGAATTATTCTATATCATGTTGGTAACGTGCATTGCTCAAAAAGCCCATAAAAAAGCAGTTATTATATTCTATAAAAATACAATAAGACTATGATGAATCATTACTCTGTGATGCAAAAAGTTGTCTCTAGGTAATCATGTCAGAATTTCAAACTTCTTTTATATTGAATTTATACACCAGGATTTCCAAAAGCAAATGGACAAAGAAAAATTGTGTTTCATGTTTGAGCATAATAGATTATGGGTTCCAAGGCGATGGCTAAGTATGAATCATATTGAAAATTTAAATTAAATTCAAGATTCCCTATAAATTTGATGGTATCTTAATCAGACAGTGAAGGCAGCACATACTGTACTTAAACCATAACAAATCCTCAAACTTCATGGAGTAAGGGAGACATGCTTTAAAGTCACAAATTTTATAAAGTCTTTCTATGGTAGCACTACTATGATAAAGAATTTAACCTTAACTGAAGGTAGTTTATATCTGCATTATTCGCATATTGATAGAGCAGAATATAATTATATGCTTTTTTAAAATTAGATATTCAAATGATCCCAATACCTTGAATATCAAAGGCCATTGGCAATTTCTGTATAGGTAATGACAGATAGACAAGGAAAAGTGCTTCTGAAGAGTAATATGCAATTAAGCTTTAAGCAGTATGTTATATATTTATACAGCTGTAAACACAGGGAACATACCCGGGAATATTACATTCAAGCACTCTTCACTTACACTATCAGTAGAGTTTTCTGGTAGGTAATCAATATATTGCTGATAAGGAATGTTCTTCAATGTGTCACCTCTAAAATAACAGTATCATGATTTGTGTAAAGTTTGGCACTTCCATCTCGTCTAAAGACTTTTAGCAATGACTAGAGATGCAATATAGTGCGGCATATATATAAAACTTACCATGGGATAGAGAAATGTATTATGACGAAATTTAGACTATAGTAAGAAATGTACTTTATAGAATAATATAGTACTAGACTTAAAAGCAAGACGAGAAAGATTAAATAAAGCAATTTATCACAAACATAAAGAATATAGTTGGAACTTTTAAAATTCTAGCCAAAATATTTAACACGACACGTTACTTAGTCTCGTGATGTTTTGGTAGCCAATAAAAAATTAGAGTATAAAAGCCAACTCCCTTCTTTTTGCATCATTTATATCTCAAGACATTTTCGAATGCATAAGCACTATAAATTTCTGTCATATAATTTAATGACTGAATTTCATGATTACATTTGATAAATGACAACAATATCCTAATATGCTTATAACAACTACATTTCTCTCTCAGGATTCCAAAGGGATGATTGTTTTCTTGCTAATATAATACAGTGCCAATGGACATGTTGTGCAACACATTAGCACCCTTATCATTATTATATAAAATAACAACAGGATAAAGTACTAGAACAGACGCATATTATAATACTACATTTGCACAAGTCGTAATGTCATATAAATAAATCTCCGTTTCTTATCGCACAATATCATTAAGTAAGGATGTAAACAATTACCTCTTCAAAGTTAAAGAGAACATAAAACAATATATGAATACTGTATAAGTATAACTAAACTTTGCACAGCTTACTTTTTCATAAAAAATTTAGAAATATCACTTATTTTCAGGTGCATAAGAAACTGGACATTGTATTTTATTAATAGAAACCTTTTTAAAAAATGCACAGTTAACACGTACAGTAAATACTCAGTTCCTTTGTGCATCCAGACATGAAACTATCACTAAATATTCAAAATAAAACAATAGGAAGATTGCCAGTACTCTTAAAACTGCAGCTTTTTTCCAATACCACACAGAGATGTTGAATACTCTTATTAGTAAACTTTAAACTTTACTGGCAAGAGCTTACAGAACTTCGTTAAATGAAACGCGAGAACGACTGATCAAGGAAATGTGTGTACGACCTAAGAGAAGTTGGAAAACATTGACAATTTATATAGGCTTGCAGATGTATTAATACAGAGCTATCTACTGTTGCTAATTCACCAAGTTGAACATATGGAACAAAGCAACTTCATAATTTCAAAAGCCATATCATAACTTTCCATTATATTTAATCAAAGAGCGACAATAGTTTACACAAGATTTCAATCAAAGAGCAAAATAGTTCACACAAGAACTGACAAACACAATAACTTAAGAATAGTTCATAGTATGATAATTACTTAACTTACTACCAATGTGAAAATCTTGTTTTTATAAGAGTATAACATATAAAAAAAAAAAAAATATATATATCTGGCTGTTCTCTTTCCATTAAAACTGATATTTTGAATAGCGATACAAGTTGCATGAAGAAAAAAAAAAGTATGAAAATAAGACAAAATGAGTTTCAAGCCAAAATTTGTTCGTATTATACTCCATGATGGGTATTTCTATTTTAGATATCTCTCTTAAAAAATTTATCTTCAAATGTAATTTGAAAAAATTTCTAAATACCATTATCACTAATTATGCAAAATAAACTGATATCACTGAGTCCCCCAATACAATATCCTAGGCACAATACAGGTGAATAACAACTTTAGCACCAAGACTAAAATTGAATTGCATAGCAGAACTTCAAAATTACATAAAGACTTCACCAACAAATTAACAATTCCGTCTCTACAGAAAGAAATGCACACAGGAAAAGAAACTATTTACATGACATCTTGTCGATATTACACTATAGAGTAAAAATTATTCTTTATAATAGTTTAGACTCCTTACTAAGTCAGTTACGAGATTTTGCATGCAATTTCGTGCTTTGGAAAAGATGCAAGTATTCTGGACAAATCTCTTGTATTCTTGAAGCCTCCTGTTTATCGTGACTGCTTCTTTTGTTCCTGCACGAGAAAGAGTGGTAAACCGACACATGTCATTCTACACTAGGCAATTAAATTTTTATAAAATATAAAAATAATAGCTCCGTAACTTTCTATTACTCTAACGATAAAGTACAGTATTATAATAACTAAGGGTATTTTATGTGTACATATTATGGAAGATTTAGTAGATAACACTTTCAATAATATGGGGAAAAAATTCACCAATACTATCCAAACCTCTTTGTTAAAACATTAATGATGGTACCGAGATAAGCATTTACAATCACTGCAACCATAATAGTCAATATCAACAATCTTTCATTCTAATAAGCAATATTTAACTGGTATCAAAGAAAAACCATATTTAAACAACTAATTTGAAAACTGGCAAAAAGAAAAAATCTAAAAAGAATAAAAAGATGATCAAGAATGAAAAAACTACTGAACAGTAGTGACTGGTGAATCATGATATAAACTTTTTAAAGCAATAAATCTCAAATTTGATCTAACACTTACAATAATGGCCAATCTTAAAGACCAACGATTAATATAACTGATATTCCGCAGCAATGTAATGAACATGTCCTGAAGAACCCCATCATCATCTGACACTGCATAACTTTGCAATGAATTTCTTAGTACAGACAGTCACTTAAAAAAAGACTAACAATCTCTCTCTCTCTCTCTCTCTATATATATATTACTTCCCAAAGTAATCTGCTTTCTTGATCAACTACAAACACTATGTAGATCACTTCAAAGTAATTTCCTTCTTATGGTTTTAACTGGAATAAAAATGCCCCATAGATGAATATCCCTAAACAATCTGACCATGAATATTAATCCTGCAAATGTCGTAGATGTTACTGAATATATAAATTCAAATATGCTGAATTCTTTAATAATGGTCTTTAAAGCTGACTGCATATAATGCAAAAGTAGTACTTGAACCCTATCTTTCCTTATGGTCTTCACCATTTTTTCACTGATCAATATTTTAAAAATATAATATTGCCTCCAAATTAATTAATACAGTATTCCACATTATCATCACTTAACTATGACGATGATGTTTTTATATATTCACTGAAACTATATACAGTAATATATGCATTGAAACTATATACAGTATATAAGTCGACTTATATATATAGCATTTCAACATGTGAAAGAGAGGTACACAACTTGAATACTACTTTCCAAAAAATTCCAGAAAAAGTCAAAATGTAAAAAGCCAGAACAAAATCACAAACGTAAAAGTATTGATAATAAAAGAAATTATCTTGAAAGCCAGTGCTGCAAAGCACAAATGGCAAACTTTGGAGCTGACTCTATTGATGACATGTTTTTTCATTATTAAATTATATCTGATAATATACAGAAATAAACATACAAATATAAATTGAGACAGCCGCTAACAGAAGTTTATGATCTTCAGTTCTTCCTCGTGTTGGAAAATTTAAGGTATAATCAAGTGTAAGAATGCAAATGCACAATTTATGCGTCTCACTTAACCAGGTGTTCGTGCAAAGAGCTGTAATGACTCCAATCATAATCCAACAAGTGATACATTATGATAGTTCTCCATATCCATCTAGTAGTAGCTTGAATGATGCCTCTAAAGATTAGTTGAATCTGGTAGTGCTTCTTCTTCAACAGAATTGGATGCAACAATATCAACAGCAGGTGGCCAAGCAAATTTACCAGTTCCTCCACTTTTCACTACGGAACCTAAAATATCAGTGACATGATTAATCATGCAAATAATTAAAAGAAAAAATCTTCTAAAAATTTTATGTCATTGTTTACGTAAAAAGTCTAATGTGCTTCTCATTCGTAAAATGTACAACATGACCTAAATGAAGAAACTCTGTTTGAGAACTGTTCAAGATTTATTGTAAGTGTCATGTATGCAAACTGTAACACATTTATACATATATAATATAAGACAAAGGAAGCATTGGATATCCAACTAATTTCAAAAGATTTTGGAGCTTTAGTCCTATTCATTCCTCGAGTTTGAAATTAAATAGGGAAGATAATAATATTTACATAATCAAGAGTGAAAACCATATCAAAAGTATACTTATCTTATTCCCTTACCAAATTCAGATATTCATTGCAAAAAAACTAATTTACATGAACTAAGAGTCTAGGACTTCACAACTTACAAAGGAAAAAGGAGGGCAATATTATCGTGGGAAAAAAAAAAAGAAGCCTAATCTAAGAGCTAGAAAAGCACTCTAATCAAGACCAGCATATACAGTAGTCTAGCAAATTTAGGCATAGCAATCCCTTGTACAGTATATGGCAAGTTATTTATACAAAACAGCATATACCTATATATATATATATATATATATATATATATATATATATATATATATATATATATATATATATATATATATATATATATATATATATATATATATATATATATATATATATATATATATATATATATATATATATATATATATACTATAACCAAATAAGCACATTACATGTGTGAAAACATGAATCGTTTTTTACCCCGACTGGGACTCGAACCTAGGACTTATAATTACTAAGTCAAGACGCTACCAACTACACACCACAGAAGGTTAAAAGGAATCCAACCTTATAGCTTATATCTGCTATACTTAGGAATGAACGCATTCTATCTGAATGCCACTATGTTCATATTACAGATTCCCCAACCTCACTCGTGGCTTCATTTTAGCATTTAATTCAATTCCCAATCTCGTTTGGGCCATGAAATTACCAAATAAGCACATTACATATGTGAAAACATGAATCATTTTTTACCCTGACTGGGACTTGAACCTAGGACTTATAATTACTAAGTCAAGGCGCTACCAACTACACACCACAGAAGGTAAAAAGGAATCCAACCTTATAGCTTATATCTGCTAGACTTAGGAATGAACGCATTCTATCTGAATGCCACTATGTTCATATTACAGATTTCCCAACCTCACTCGTGGCTTCATTTTAGCATTTAATTCAATTCCCAATCTCGTTTGGGCCATGAAATAACCAAATAAGCACATTACATATGTGAAAACATGAATCATTTTTTACCCCGATTGGGACTCGAACCTAGGACTTATAATTACTAAGTCAAGGCGCTACCAACTTACACACCACAGAAGGTTAAAAGGAATCCAACCTTATAGCTTATATCTGCTATACTTAGGAATGAACGCATTCATTTTTACTATATATCTATTATGTACTCTAAAACAAAAACTGATTATTATTATCCAATGTTCAAGGAATATCCTTCATAATTTACAAAGTACAAAAACATATCTTGGGCATACAGTCAAAATAACAAGAATCTGCAAATAAAAACATAGCTAATGAAGATTCTAGTTTTGCCTGCTTTCACATACTCTTCTGCATACAATATTTAAGCAAATGCTACTGCTAATATATTTGCATGCATGCCTAGTAGCAACAATAATCAATGCGAGATCTAAAAATAATATACAGGGCTAAATATGGATTCACATGATCTAAAGTCGCAATTCTGCTATATGACTAATCACTACACATCATAATACTGAAAGTAAGAACTACACATCATACTGCTTAAAGTAAGAATAACAGAATATGGATATGATGTGTTAAAGCTAAGAAAAATAGGTCTACATTATCTTAAGATAATATAATCATTTTTTAAGCAGTATGGATTGTGCATCGACTGTAGCATTACATGGAATAAAATACTCACCTATTTCTAGAAACAAGCTTAAATACATGCATTACTGAAGTGGAAGAGCTCTTTTATCTAAGATACATGAGATTTTCACTAATTAAAATAAAATAATTCTAAGACAAATTTCTCATTAAAAGATAAGTAAATACTATTCGTAGTTATTCAAAGACATGCAATAAAAAATAAAAATATATATACAATGTAAAATAGAATAGAAAACACTATAAAAAAAATATCCAGGCAAAGAATGCTACTCAACATATTAAATAAAAATGTTTGGTAAAAATTCTTTGCTACATTCACCGCTGTGTTTGCAATATGCAATATTCAACAAAAAGCAAACAAAATAGACACTACATGAAAAGTATCACTTAATAATGCGCTTGCTTCGAAACTTATTGCTTGATCTCACAAAAGTTTTCAAAAGGACAACCAAATTAGAATAAAACACAGTAAAGATTTTGCATTCCAACAAACCTGCGTGAGAATTTAAAGATGCTATAGTGGACTCCAACTGTTCTGCGGTTATAGATGGAGGTCTTGCTAACAACTGTGGAGGTTTATCGGGCTTTGGAGGTTTCCAAGGCTTATCAAAAAGATGGCCTCCATGCCCTCCTGACGTATGCAAGGTAAGAAAGATAGAAAGAAGAAACATTGTTTCTGATGTATTTCCAAAAGAAATATTTTCTGATTCCAAGTTCTCTTTGCATCAGTATCAAATCTCAACTTCTGATAAAAACAACAGACTACACGAAAATATTATGCTTTGCACAAAGATCACCACAAAATATGGATAAATTCACCGCAATTTCCCAAACCTGGAGAAGACAAAAATAATTGCAAGACAGTTTGGAAACTATTATTCAAATGTAAGTCTTTTCCAGAGTTTTCGAGTGTTATGGGCTAGCAACTTATAAAGTACCACCATAAAGAAAGACACCTAAATCTCCCCAGACAGACAAAATAAAGAAAGCAAAGGCCATCCACAACTCCAAAGCAGTAAATAATGGATTCTGAGCCAGAAAAGAAAATTTAGACCCAAATGGAAGAAAAACAAACCTGCACCACATAATTCAAAGAGCATTTTCGGTTAGCAATTAATCATACAGAAATTTGCTCATTACAAGAGATTTGATAACAAACCAAATTAGTAAGACAAAACTTACCAGATTTTATCCAAAGCCCCCTTCCATATTTCTGCTAGTAGCTCATACTTAAACACAACATTGAAGAAATACATTTATTAAAGATGAAATTTTCAATATACAGTGGAACCTTGGTTTTCAAATGACTTATATCTCAACCAAATAATTTTAAGTAAAAAAAAGCATTGTTTTTTTAACTTTGTCTTGGAACTTGAACAGCAAGCCATGGTGCATTGGCCATCTGGCCACCACATGGGCTTAAAGGATTACAGTTACAATGCCACCACCGTTCAGTGCATATATCACGAATTTGCAGTAGATTATTTTTTATTACAATGTGTTCCATGGTTTTTCGTTATAAATATTAACCCTTTGCCTGTGTGTATACCAATTATGGCTTCACTCCCTTAAGGCATAGCTTGCAAGTGAACCTAGTTTGGTATATGAGAGTTTCATTAGTAGCGAAAAAAGCCCTTGGGTGGTAATAAAGTAGAACTTGAAATCTGGCATATGGTGTCATAACACCACACAAGAGTCAATGTTTTATCCAGCTAAAAGACTTACAAGGAGTCAGTACCTTTAATCATATCAAAAGGTTGACAGTACGAAATTTTCGCCTTGAAGAGTGGAAGAGATCCCTCTGCAATGAGGGGGAATTATATTTTTTGATAGCTCACAGGGAGAGGTTTAATAAATAAGCAACTATAGGGTCAAAGAAGCCGAGTGATAACAAAAATTAAAATAAAATTGGGTAAAGCCATGACAGAGGTGAACTAAGAAATAATAACCAAACACAAAACTGACATTTGTGTCTGCTATCTTGCCAAGTATTTCAGTAAGGAAAAACTAACAATATGTATTTTTCTCAGAGGTGATTAAGGGAGATGATGTTGAAAAAGAAGTCATTTGTAAACAAAGACAGCAGAGAACTAAATGAGATCTCCCTCCCTTCCCCTTGCTAACCACCTTCCTCTACACCAACTGTTTTGTGCAAAAGGAAAATGAATTTAAAGTTTGTTCTAAATTTATCTATTAATATTATGTTTATACTTTTGGGGTAAGATTGAAAGATTTTCATTGTTTGTAATCAAATTTATATATGAAATACTTTTATAAAGGTTCAAATAAGCAATCATCTGGGGTCTACAAAATATAAATTCATTCAACACTGATTCATATGGGAATAATTGCTTTGGTTTTCAAACCACTCTCAGGACCGAATTAAGTTTGAAAACTACGGTTCCATGGAAGAGATGCATATAACTAAGAATGTATTGGAAAAAAAATTATGTTGAGAGACCAAACACCTACAGAAAACTGAAGTGTTTAAACACACTTACAAATTTCCAAATGATCTCCTTGTAAGATATCCAGTTCTATTGAAAATTAAGTGTATTTTATATAAAATATAAAAAAAATAGAGGTGTGGTAAATATTATGAGTCCAGTGAGCATAAAGATAATAAAATTAAAATTACAAGCAATATAACAGATATAAGGTTCCATATTGTCACGGCTTATGGTATCCAAAATGAGTCTTGTAACCTTTCACCAATATATATATATATATATATATATATATATATATATATATATATATATATATATATATATATATATATATTGCTCCCTCATTTATCACGGGGGTTCGGTTCCGGGACCCATAGCGATAGGTGAAAAATTGTGACGTAGGAGCACCATATTTATTATAGTTATTTTACATTTATTTTTACCTTTACTGTATAAATCCTCCCTGCACTGTTAACAAACCACCCTTTACTTTATTAATAACAGCAGGCAAGCATAAATTTATATGAACGTGATATTATGAAGATTGAAAATGAAGTAAGAACAAACAGTAAACAAACTTACGATATAATATCGTCAGGAAAATAGCATGTAGAGAATATATATATTTCATTTAGTTTCCCATGTACAGTACGATATACATTTTCTTTGTAACAAATTGTATACGTTTTCTTTTTCTCTCAAATGACCTTGTTTACCTTGAAATTTCGTGCAGCATGGTCAATAGATAGAATAATGTTTAGAACCAAGGAATATTAATAATACTATAATCTTAAAAATTAGATAATCCCCATATAGGGTGAATAAATAAATATTTTATGAGTAAAATATTGTGCCTGAATAAGCATCAGCTGATATGGAAGCGGCAAAACGTTTTGATTAGAGGTTCATTCTCCCGCATCATCTTCCTCTTCGACCGTTTAATGCGATCGAATATTATGAAGAGAATTGAAAAAAAGCATTAAGAACAAACAGCAAACAAACTTGCGATATAATATCATCAGGGAAATAGCGTGCGAGGGTGTATCAGCTGATACGGACGCACAAAAACGTTTGCAGACAATGGTTCGTTCTCCCGCATCCTCCTCCTCTTCTACTGCTTAATGAGATAGAATATTATGAAGAGAATTGAAATAAAAGCATTAAGAACAAAGAGCAAACAAACTTTTGATATAATATCGTCAGGGAAATAGCATGCGAGGGTATATAAGCTGATACAGAAGCGCCAAAACATTTGCAGATAGAGGTTTGTTCTCCCGCATCCTCCTCCTCTTCTACCGCTTAATGCGATCGACTATTATGAAGAGAATTGAAAAAAAAGCATTAAGAACAAACAGCAAACAAACTTTCGATATAATATCTTCAAGGAAATAGCATGTAGAGAATATATATATATATATATATATATATATATATATATATATATATATATATATATATATATATATATATTTCATTTAAGTTTCCCATGTACAGTACGATATATGTTTTCTTTGTAATGAATTGTATATTTTCTTTTTCTCTCAGGTGACTTTGTTTACCTTACGATTTCGTGCAGCATGGTTGATATGTAAAGAATATAGAATAATGTTTATAATCAAGGAATATTAATAATACTATAATCTTGAAAATTAAATAAACTCCAAAATAGGGTGAGTAAATAAATATTCTATGAGTAAGATATTGTGCCTGAATAAGCATCAGCTGATACGGAAGCGGCAAAACATTTTGGTTAGAGGTTTGTTTTCCCGCATCCTCCTCCTTTTCTACTGCTTAATGCGATCGAATATTATGAAGAAAATTGAAAAAAAGCATTAAGAACAAACAGCAAACAAACTTTCGATATAATATCATCAATGAAATAGCGTGCGAGGGTGCATCAGCTGATACGGAGGAGGCAAAACGTTTGCATCCTCGTGCTCAAAAATAGCATATACAGTACCCAGAAAATCAGCGATATAAAATAAACAACATGTATCCAGTAGTAGGTTGGCTCGTGGCACCAGCTACACTGAATATTCTTGGATATTCATTACACATCTTTTATAATCCCTTCACATCTGACAGGTCATGACATTCTCCATCTCTCTTTCTCTTTACTTTATGTATTCTTCGTGCCCAGGCCCGATAATGGCTGTTTTATCTTATTATTTTTGGCCCATCCTGGTGTCACAATCATATATATATAGTTTTTGCTAGCCAAAAAAATATGCAATGCACTGAGTTTGTGGTAGGTGATTCGCAATATAGCGATTGATTAATATATATATATATATATATATATATATATATATATATATATATATATATATATATATATATATATTATATATATATATATATATATATATATATATATATATATATATATATATATATATATATATATATATATATATATATATATATATATATATATATATATATATATATATTATATATATATATATTATATATATATATATTATATATATATATATATATATATATATATATATATATATATATATATATATATATATATATATATATATATATATATATATATATATATATATATATATATATATATATATATATATATATATATATATTATATATATATATATTATATATATATATATATTATATATATATATATTATATATATATATATATATATATATATATATATATATATATATATATATATATATATATATATATATATATATATATATATATATATATATATATATATATATATATATATATATATATATATATATATATATATATATATATATATATATTTTGTAAGGAAGGGACATCAGAGATGACTACAATATTTAAACAAGTCTTGATGGTACACTATGATATCCGGGTTAAAGGATGGTTCTTTTTTTCAGTATTTATTTAACTGCCTGACGATGAAGGCCTGGAACCTTTCGGAAGCTTGCATACCTGGTCTTTGAGGAACTTATGTTGAAGATACTTCCGGAGAAGAAAATTTGCCTCAACGGGAGATGTTTCTCTCTTTACCCTCTTCAACCCGGATATCTAAAGCATAGTTGTACCATCAAGACTTGTGTAAATATTGTAGTCATCTTTGATGTCCCTTCCTTACAACATATCTACAGAGATTCCGTTTCTTCATATATATATATATATATATATATATATATATATATATATATATATATATATATATATATATATATATATATATATATATATATATATATATATATATATATATATATATATATATATATATATATATATATATATATATATATATATATATATATATGGGGTCTTAGCTTGCGCTGTCCTTGGTTTACGCTGTCCTTGACTTACGATGTTTCGTTATTACAACGCAGCTCCCTTAAATCAACAAATAATTAATAAATAATTTTTTCAACCTACGTGGTTTGTATGGGAAATACAAACCTCGTGCGCTGAACAGTTTGTGAGCATGGCAGATGAATGTGCGTCAAGAAGCATTGTTGTATACGTATATACCAAGTTAATGGTTTTAATTATTCACTTCTTTATGTATTTGATTATCTAAAGGAAGTAGATTGAATTTATTTTCAAAACAACCAAATACATAGTCGTAAATATGATCTTCATGTGGGACAGT